>BTPG01000002.1:295117413-295176470 GCA_036245525.1 Semisulcospira habei | reverse complement strand
TCCTCATATGGTTCTTCTCTACAGAACAACATACATGTGCACTTTTACTTCCTGCACCATATATAACTGTAATAATACATGAGGCAAAAACACAAACAGAACAGAGACAACCATTTTAATTATAAAGAAACAATTTCAGTGATGTCATTGAATTATATGCATGGTATATTTTGCTTATGATGCTGTCATTCAAACTTGGTCACTGTGTTTTGGTAAGTGAGAGAGAGGGGGGGGGGGGGGTGGCTGGAGGGGGCGGGTACACATGCAGGCATATATATATATATATGTATATATATATATATATATATATATATATATATTATATATATATATATATATATATATATATATATATATATATATATATATATACCGCAACGATTTCCTAATGTAATGTTACATATGGCAATATAGTTCTATCATCGTATGCTAAATTTTGCTATCCACCAAAATGCTAATATTGCCATGATTCCACAGCAGACAGACAGCCTTCATGGACAGGTCCAACCAGTGAAGAGACAACAGACTGGCCAGTGTCAAACATGTCACCAAACTGCAGGGGCGTTAGCAGCAATGTCACACAGAAACTTTGGAACAGCAAACAGCCTGATGCAGTGCAGTGTGCCCCAACTTGCTCTCAGCAGGCAGCTGCAAGACAAGAACAAAGGTCAGTTAGTACATGTGAAGATGTACTGCAAACACTGTTCTAGAGGAGTTTACTTGGCTACCGGGTATCAGCCAGTATAATCTACTCAACATGAAACCAACCGTAATGAATCACAGCCAGTGTAATCAATAAACTCCATACAAGACAGATTTGCAAAATAACTTTTACAAACAATTTCTTTGTCTCGGTGATGGTCAAACGATTTATACAGTTTTGTTCTAATAATAAAAGACATTGTAGCTTTGCAATGCTGCTTGGTAACATGATATTATATGAATATGTTTTCAGGCCAACATAACCAACTTTTCCCTGGGGGAGACTAAAGATGCACTCAACCGATGAGCAGCCCCTGGTGACCATATCGAATGTGGGAGTAGAGGCGACACCTTATCAGCGCGTGACCAGTGAAGACAATCCGGCCTACTGTTTGTGTGGGAATCATCTAATAATAATGGACAACAAGAACTACTGAATTTGATCCAGCTGATCGAGTTAACAGAAGAACCAACTTTTCTAGATATTTGTAAGAAGCAGACCGAAGTCAAATTTTGCAGCGTCAAAAATTATAGCATCACATTTGCAAATAAAATTCCCACATTATAATAGCAATCAAACATCACCAACACTCTACATACAGATTTTTTTCAGTTGTGGCATGAGAGCCATATGGGGCTTGGCAACAGCAAACACTGTTGCTCTTGTCAGGTGGCCATAATCAGATGGCAGTTTCTAAGCCCCAATCTAAACTACCTGAGGGCACTATCTGGTTGTGTATGTGTGTGAAACCAACCTCCAAGTCTTTACTTCTGCTGAAAAACCACATCCACTCGTCGCTCAATCTTGTCATCTGTACTGCGTAGGTAATGTAACAAACTGGAGAGCTTCTCATCAGTGAGGCATTGGGGATACAAGGCCACGGAGCACATTCCTTGATGAAAAAAAACAGAATGAAAAGAACATTTTCATTAACTTTTAAAATTTACTTTCTGTCATGGAGATTGTTTACATCTGTTTGTACAAGTAGTTGGGACATGAATAAATGGACACATGCATGTAATATATATACTCCATATTGTGCACTTTGTACTCTCTATACAAGAAAGTATTAAAGTTGAATGTAAAAGCAAAATGTTGGACATTTTTTGTTTTCAATACATTTGGACATTCTTCTTCATAAATTGCATACATGTCTGCTTTCATTTTTCATCCTTGTTATAACTACATACTGTAAACAGTGCACATGAACAGGAATTCTGCACCTGACTTGCCATAAGAAAGAATTAGTTTTCATGGTCAGTGTCACAATCCTAAATAGTATATTTCTACAAATACATGTACTGTAATGATACTGAAAATGACATGTACAATACTGCACTTGTACCAGAAATTGCACAAGTGTGTAACATGCATATTTCTGCTGTGCTACCTGGTATGCCACAGAGTGCCTGTTGCTAATCTTGGTATACTGTTTGCATACTTGGTGGTTGAAGTCAAGGATGGTAAGCCTGTTGCGAATTGTGTAGCCTTTGTAGCCAATGAAAGTTTATTTGGGGGCCATTTCATTTTCAGCCACATAGATACATCCCCTTGACTAACACTCAAAACACTCAATGATGAGACTGAAACATATCTAAACTCTAAGTCAAAATAAGTGCATAAATAAGACATGATTATTACCTTGATCATGCCTGGCAAGGACACTCGTAATGTGTGGTGATGGTTGATAACAGGCTTTATCCCTTGTTTCAAGTGGTGTTTAGCCTTTGGCAGCAGCAAAGAAACTGAAAACAGATGGCCAATATAATAGATAAAGCAAAACCTGAAAGTAAGAAAAGCACAAAAGTGAAAATGTACCAGCAGCAGTTTATACTGAGTAGGTTATTTTGATGACAGGACAGTTTCGTGTGTTTTTGTTTTGCATACACTCAAGGATATAATCCTCCATGTAAACACACAGCTCAAATCAAACCTTTTATGCAATTCGCTTGCCTTTGTGCCACACATCAAGGTAATGATCCAGATGTTACAGTGGCTGCGATCAAGTCAGTAATAATATACAAATCTATTTCATACTGGAAAAAAGATACATGCATTACAGAGTGGCAAACTGACCGGTAGCTAGCACTAGCTGTTATGAAGACTTGGGAGAAAAACCACCATGGCACCATGATAATAATGTTTACTGTCAACTTGTAAATATACTTACAGTGTGGAGGTAGCAGTCATATGTAAATCATAACTTAGTGTTGTGACAGCAATATTTCCAGGACACTATAAGCTACTTTATGTGTGATGTGATAACACTTTTACAAACAAAAATGATTTTGTGCAAGCGCACGGGTGTACCATACTTCAAAATCAAATGCCACCAAACTGATAATTACCTGAAAGTAGCAGGAGATTACAGTAGAACTCTGTCGGTGACAACTTATCGGACAGGTCTTGCTGTCTTCAGAAACTCGATGCCAGTCTGTGCATTCACCAGTTTCAAGTCACCTGACCTTGTGGCAGCCCTGCTGTCTAGAAACAAACCATAAACACAGTCATGGATGGACAAAACCTGTTGAAAAAGAAATAAATACAGAAAATAGGCATGTGTGCACATATGCATGTGCGTGTGGGTTTCTAAAAATGGCTTAGTCACAAAATAGCAGCACATTTGAGTGTTATGATATGGAGCAATATATACATACATGTATTTACATGATTCACAGAAAAACTAGCAATAAAATATTTTGGTATACAAGAATGATATTATAAGTTTTTGTCACTCATATTTCTCCTGTTCATAATCTTGTGGTTTCAGGAAAATATGAGAAATACATTGTATCAGTGGCAAGCCAACTTACAATAGACCACTTATATACCTGATTGTGAGTTTCATAATGAATTATGCACATACATGTATTGCTCTATTTCATCACACTGAAATGTGCTGTTATTTTGTGAACAAATATATTTTAGGTTGATTATAGTGGTACATTTTATCCTTACCTAGACCTGTTGATTATATTCTTATCCAGACAATTGCTGATGTTGTTTTCATACAGCGAGCAGCTGTACATTTGTTTTCATTCAGACAGCTGAACATTTTGTCTGTGTTCAGACAACTGCAGGTATATTTTGTTTTTTATTCAGACAGCTGTATATTTAATTCTATTCAGACAGCTGTATATTTTGTTCTAAATATAAGCCAGCTGTACATTTTGTCCCAAGCACACACACACACACACACACACACACACACACACACACACACACACACACACACACACACACACACACACACACACACACATTTTAGGTTCACAACTTACCTTGCCATTGCGATTATCTGTTATGTATTATGATGAGATTGGGCGTTGTTCCATTACTGATGCACCTTCACTTTGTACTAGCTTCACAAATGTATCCACAGAAATAACACATTAGCTGCTTGCTGCTCTGTGAGCTCATTTGGTGTGGCACTGAAAAAGAATCAAATGACTGGTATTTGTATAGTTATGTAATGCACACACGGGTCTTGTACTAGAAAATGGCGTGGCGTTCTGAAGATATTTACACAAAAACAACCACCACGAACCCCCAAAACAAATCGCAACTAAAAGTGGAAACTTCTAAATGTACATCAGACCAGAGCTCAGAACATATCGCATATTTCATTATGTATATAACACAAATATGTGTAATAGAAAATTGCCCAGAAACTATTACACTTATTTATAAAGGAGAGCAAATTTAAAAACAAAGTTTCAGGCTGTTACTATAGTGACGTATAGTAACTACAGAAGAGACGAACAGTGAGGCTAAGATTTCCAATCTATTCTTCGTCTTGTTCATCGATGTATTCTGCCTACTTCTCACCACTGTCGTCTGCTGTTATTTCCTCAGTCATCATTTCCCCCGAAATTAGTGTCCTGTACACCAGAACACACATAACATTACGATCGCTAGGGCTTCTTGTTGTTGACAAGGAAGTGGTCATTAGAGTGGTGTCCCCTGATAATACATATTTACGAGTACCTTCCCTTTGTAAACACGAGGTCAGCTACACGCGCATAGGTGTTTGTTGTTGTTGGAAATATACTTACCAACAAAAGTAATATTTGTACCACAAAAAGTGAAAAGACCACACCATATCATGTTGGACTTACCGCCACCATTCGCTGGACCTTTTTTGGACGCTCTGGACGTCGCGGCTCGATGCAGGCTTCACCAGTGCGGCAAAATGAAAGTTGGATATTTTTCAGTCGTAGTTGCACGGGAATTGGATGTTACCGCGCACGGACAGATGCAACTGGAAGTGACCTTAGACAGCTGGATGGTGTATACCTGTTTTCGTGAACTGTGACAGCCGTCAAGGACGTCTGACACTCTACAGCAGCTATAGTAACGTGCGTGCTCGGGGATCCTATCACACGGGGCCCTATCAGGGTTGCACTTTCTGTGTCAGGTAGGGACTTTGAAATTTTTTTTTCGATGTCCTCTACTGACTAATTGCTGAACCCGGACCTTTAACTTCCCTAAACTAAGGCTATTTACAGAAGTCGGCGACCTACACTTATTGACAAAAAAACGACTTGGCAAAAAAATGAAACATGTCAAATCCGTTACGTGACAATGTAGCAACGGCAAGTTTGAAAACTGGTCCTGTTACCAATAACTTCTACCGTTGGAAAATAAAGGTTCATTGTTCATTGTTCATTGTTCATTGTTCTCTCTCTCTCTCTCTCTCTCTCTCTCTCTCTCTCTCTCTCTCTCTCTCTCTCTCTCTCTCTCTCTCTCTCTCTCTCTCTCTCTCTCTCTCTCTCTCTCTCTCTCTCTGTGCACGTTCCAATGGGTGCCCAACAAACTTTCTTTATATTAACAAATACAATCGACTTCACTTCAAACGTGTTCTGATGTAAGGCAAGAAGGACATAACTGTTAAATTTTGGGAGATCGCCCCGACCACAGTTTTTCTTACAAAGTTATGCTTTGACAATATAACGTAATAAGTTTTATTTATGTCTCAAGTTCATTGTCATTTGACATGCTAGATAATGTCAAATATTGATTTTCTCGACATCGTGGGTCATTCTGCGTAGAGATTGTGACCGTCGGACGCCATGACTGCATGATTGCGAGTCAGACGTCATGATTGCAATGACTTCTTACATCTTGTGCGAGAACCTACGACATGCAGCAACCGACGGCAGACGACAACAAACATTTCAGTTTAGAACCTCCCAAATTCTTTCACTTCCGGCAGCCTTGAATGAATTCTCAGAATCAATTGCACATTGACAGCAGCATCAGGCGTCTCAGTGCTTGAGAAACGTGGACACTCATGAGTCCAGCAACAGGCATAGACCACCATGAGCCCCCGCGACTGCGGGGGCTCATGTTAGTCTATGCCGTTTGTAGTTGGCTTGTCTTGGTCGTGTCCCTGCAGTAATGGAGTTAATTCTGAAATCACAGACAGGGACCAAGGAAATGCTTCCTTCAGACATGGCTTGCGATCTTAGGTAAATTATTTAATATCTGATTGGAAACAAATCCAGTTTATACGCGTCTCGTGAGCCCGTCACCGCCAACTATGGTTCCGCAACCTTTTCTAGTGTGAGAGCTTTGGACAAGAGAATTAGTCTTTCGAAACAGAGTCAAGAAGAACAATACTTCTTAGTAAGCACTGTAAAAGGAGAAATTTGGGAACATACAGGATTTCTTGACGATGAGAGTCCATATGGTCGGTCTCATATCTGTTCTTCAGAAGAAAGGGCATCGTGACAACAAGGTAGCTCTCAGACCGGAGACGGTCAGCATCACTCTCTGTCATCCTCTTAGTGACGAGGTCATCCGGGATCTCATGCTGCCCCTGTAATCCCAAATATCCCATCAAGAAGGATTAGACTAACGCTTTTAACTCATTGTGCCCGAGGTACGAAATACCCACATTTTGGGGTTATCCTCTGAGGACTGCATTACAATTCAGGAGACTGATCGACCATGATAGTTCAAGGGTGGCAGAATAGCTTAGTGCCTATAGGCGCCAAGCTATTCTGCCACCAGTCTTGAACTATCATGGTCGAGCCATATCTTGATGTGGTGTGTCGCGGGCAGAATAAGTTAAGTGATCATTCTTTTGCGATCTAGATCATTGGCATAGAAACGACAAGAGAAACGAAGAGACGATTGGATTATTAAGAACGAAAAGACTGTCCGCTTTTCCTCAGACAGACGAGGCCATCGGGGTCTTATCCTGCCACTGTAGTCCCAGATACCTTCCTGATACAGCCACCAATCTCGAAGGAAGAGACTAATCCTTTTAGGTAATCACTCTTTTGCGATCTATAGAAGCAAGAGAAACGAAGGGTCTTAATGGGGGCCCATCCGAAATCTCTATATAGCTGAACGTAGTCAGATCATTAGGTACATATCTCCTCCAGGCCAAGGAAGGATACTGTTCACTTAAGGGTTCTTTTGATTTTCCTAGATTTCGAAATGCTTAAACAGCGGTTATGCACCGGAGAAAACACCGACCAGCAAGAGGCGTAGGCCATTGTGAGCCCCCGCAAGAGGCATAGACCATCATAAGCCCCCGCGACAGCGGGGGCTTATGATGGTCTATGACTCTTGCAGTTGGCGGGTGCCCGTCGCGTCCCTTCCGGAAATGGGATTATTCGCCTCCGTTAAGGAGTAGAATAGAATCTTTCACTTTCACTGACGTTGACGTCACATGACCTAAAGAAGACGAGCGACCGGATACTATGATTAGTACGCGCTGGTTTGTGATTTTTACCTTACGTAAGTTTAGCATCGATGCTGCCAGTTCCAAAATCACAGACAAGCACATAAATGGATTGTATAATGGCCCGTCCAGCGTGCGTTTTGCAGTATTTGTGAGGATAGAAACTAGACGCCGGACTCTTGGGCAAAAGAGTGTAGAATTCATTTCCGGTCAATTTGCAGAAGAGTCTCTGGGATTTCTCCGCTCGGATTTTTCATGACTAAAATCAGCCAGACACCGATCCGAGAAAATTGTGGCCCGATTAATCAAAGGAAATACGGTAATCTTTAGTGAGACATTGTCCTGAACCTTAGCCATGTAAGGGCCGAGCTGAGCTCAGGCATCAGCTTACGAGGTACAACTAGTCAGGATCGGGTTGACTGGTACTTGATTGGCACTAGCGAGAGACATAGTTCCTCAAAGGTCCATAAAACTGTTAGCGAGGGGTATATTTTTTTCTAATTGACCCTAGCGGCCGTAGACTCTCGTGAGGCTATGTGCTAGATGTCTGGCAGATGAAATGGTTCCTCCGAGCTACAAGTGGCAATGGATTTTGAGGGGAACGTGAGATTTAGCACAAACATTACTTAGACCGTGATGGATTCTTTCATCTTTTCAAACGTAAGAGAGGTGGACCTTGGTCAGCAAAAGACGTAGATTTACACAAGCGCCTACAGTGGCTCTCGCAGGACTAAGCTGACACGTGCAGCTGACCTTAGGTGAAGCGCAGGCACAAGAGGGTACTTGCCCCTGTCTCAGCGGGTAACGCCGGTAACAAGTTTCTGTCTGATCGTATTGTCTGATGGTCAAAGTTTCCATGCTTAAGTCTACATTGCTTTCTTCCTTAGTGGACCCTGGGTGGCCTCGACATAGCGTAACATCGACATAGCGTTTGTATCAGTTTGTGTGCTGTCCTGTGATTTTTTCCCCTTACAGCCGCTACCTGTAGACATGTTACTTACGTACTTACTTACGTATGCCTGTCACCCCTACCGGGGTATAGGCCGTCGACGAGAGACCTCCAGCGACTCCTGTCCTGTGCTTCTCCTTAGATTTTACTCCAGGTGTTTCCCAATCTCTTGATGTCTGCTTGGAGGTCTCGACGCCAGGAGTTTCTCGGCCTACCTCTTTTCCTCTTTCCCTGGGGGTTCCATGACAATGCCTGCCTAGTGATACTGGAAGCTGCCTTTCTCAGACTATGACCAATCCATCCCCATCTTCTTCGCCCAATTTCATTCTCTGCTGTTATCTGCTGTGTTCTCTCCCAGAGTCTGACGTTGCTGATCTTCTCTGGCCAGTGGATTTTCAAAATTTTTCTAAGGCAACTGTTTATGAAGATCTGTACTCTCTTGACTGTGGTTTCTGTCAATCTCCAAGTCTCTGCTCCATATAGGAGAACTGCTTTTACGTTGGAATTGAAAATCCGGACTTTGGTGTGTTGTGACAGCTCTCTGGAACTCCACACTTTTTTCAACTGGAGAAAGGTTGCTCTGGCTTTACCGATTCGTGCTATGACATCTGCATCAGTGCCGCCTTTTTTGTCTATGATGCTCCCGAGATAGGTGAAGGACTCCACCTCCTCCAACGGGGTGTCAGCAAGCAAGACTGGTTCTTCCCTGGTTGCGTTCAGCCTCATTGTCTTTGTTTTCTGTTTGTGAATGGTGAGGCCCACTTGGGACGAGATGTCAGCAAGCCTCGTGGTCTTGTCCTGCATTTGTTGATGAGTGTGGGACAGTAAAGCCAAGTCGTCTGCAAAATTGAGGTCGTCAAGCTGTGTCCACAGTGTCCACTGTATTCCACTTCGTCTGTGCTCTGTGGTCATCTTCAGGACCCAGTCAATGGCCAGTAGGAAGAGGAACGGAGACAGCAGACACCCCTGCCTGACACCGGTTCTGACCTGGAGCTCCCTGGTGAACTGCCCTTCGTGGATCACGCGACATGTCATGCCATCGTAGCTGCTCTTGATCAGGCGGACGGGCTTTGCGGGTACACCGTAGTGTCGTAGGAGTTTCCACAGAGTTTCTCTGTCCATGCTGTCAAATCCTTTCTCGTAATCCACAAAGTTGACGTACAGCGGGGAGCTCCACTCCAGAGACTGTTCCACGATGATGCGGAGAGTGGCGATCTGGTCTGTACATGATCGGTTTTTCCTGAATCCTGCTTGCTGGTCTCTCAGCTGGGGGTCAACGGACCTCTTCATTCTCTCTAGGATGATCCTGTTGAAGACCTTTCCTGGTACTGACAGCAAGGTGATTCCTCTGTAGTTGGAACACTTGCTGAGGTCGCCTTTCTTGGGAAGCTTGATTAGGTACCCCTCCTTCCAGTCAGCCGCCATCACCTCCTCTTCCCAGATCTTTCCAAACAGTGGGTACAGCATCTCCACTGTTGTTTCTAGGTCTGCTTTCAGAGACTCCGCTGGGATGCCATCCGGCCCTGCTGCTTTGCCGTTCTTCAAAAATGCCACTGCTCTTCTGATCTCTTCCCGGCTGGGTCTGTCACAGCTGATGGGTAGGTCAGTCTCTACTGGCTGGATGTCTGGGGGGGTCGGGTGGGCTGGGTCTGTTCAGTAACTCTTCAAATTACTCGGCCCATCTGTCAAGTTGGTCTGCTCGGTCTGCAAGAGGCTTGCCTTCTTTGTCTTTTACTGGTCTTTCTGTATGGCCATATTTGCCCGACAATCTTCTGGTAATGTCGTAGAGCTGTTTCATGTTGCCGCTGCCTGCTGCTTTTTCTGCCTCTGCTGCCAGGCTGTCTGTGTAGGCCCTCTTGTCTGCCCTGATACTCCGCTTCACCTCGCGGTTGGCTTCCCAGTATTCCTCCTGTGCCCTTGCTTTGGCTACTCTCGTGCGACTGTTGTTGACAACTGCTTTCTTCTGCTTCCTCACTTCTATCTTCTTCAAGGTCTGTGCCGACAGCCAGTCCTTGTGATGTTGTTTCCTGAACCCTACAGTGTCTTTGCAGGTTGAGTTCAGCGCCTCTCTAACTGCCTTCCACTGCTGCTCTGTGGTGACCGCCTCCGCTTCATTTACTAGCTCCTGTAGCGCTTGAAACCGGTTGGACAGCACCAGTTTGAACTCTTCTCTCACTCCAGTCTCTCTCAGGAGGCCTACATTATAGCGTTGTCTTCTTGTTGTCTCTGTGCGGCTTTTCTTTATCTTGAGCTTTATTCTTAAGGTAAGCAGATGGTGGTCTGAGGCGACATCTGCTCCTCTCCTTACTCGAACATCTTGAAGGGATCTTCTAAATTTCGTGCTAATGCAGATATGGTCTATTTGGTTCTCTGTAGTATGGTCAGGTGAGACCCAAGTTGCTTTGTGTATTCTTCTGTGTGGGAAGATGCTACCTCCAATGACAAGTCTGTTTAGAGCACAAAAGTCTACAAACCTCTCCCCGTTCTCACTCATCTCCGAGCCTAGTCCCTGTCTCCCCATCACCTCTTCGTATCCGGTGTTGTCCTCCCCTATTTTGGCAT
The DNA here is from genome assembly GCA_036245525.1 of Semisulcospira habei. Taxonomy (NCBI): domain Eukaryota; kingdom Metazoa; phylum Mollusca; class Gastropoda; family Semisulcospiridae; genus Semisulcospira; species Semisulcospira habei. The sequence goes on along the minus strand of BTPG01000002.1, from coordinate 295,165,562 downwards.
TAAAATCGCCCATGACGATGGTGATGTCTCGCTCCGCACATTTGTCCACGGCATTCTGGAGTCGGTCGTAGAACTCTTGTTTCTCTTCCTCGTCACTGTCATTAGTGGGCGCATAACACTGGATGACGTTCAGCTTGAGCTTTTTCTTGGTTCTAAAGGCTGCTGTGATAATTCTTGGCCCAAGAGGTTCCAAGCACTGTAGACATGTTGTATAACTTATAATGTTCTTCTTGAGGAACACCGGGTTAAACCGCTACCCTAACTGTGTTAGATTTACTTGGACATTGCATTTGTGAGGGTGCACAATGATTTTTGCAACCGTTATGTACTGATCAACAAAAGAAACGCGAAATTCAAGTGTATTTGTATGATAAATCCATGAAAATACAAGTTACACTATTTTTGATAGTCCGTGTACGAGCAACACCATGTAAGCATGCAGTCACCGTACTGTAGTAACCGTGTTACCCTCCCTGTGCACGAGGCACCCGTATTGGTTAGGACGCACGGCGTATGCTTTCCACACACGTGCATACACTGCAGAGTGATGTTGGGACATGAACTATGTTCAGCAATGCAAGGCAATAACAAATCAGCAGTGTTACGCCTTCTGTCACTTTTGCTGTTGCCACATCAACCATGCCAAGACTTGGTGCGCCCCAACGAGAACGAGCTCTTGGGCGTTTGGAAGCCGGAGAAGATCCACAAGCTGTGGCAGTGGCCTTTAGATGTCACATTTCGACCATTCAACAGGCTGCAGCAACGCTATCATGCCAACGGTCCCCGAAGCGGACGACCACATGTGACAACTCAACGGCAAGACCGCCCCATTTTCCGGGCTCACGTGCGAAATCGCTTTCAGTCGGCTGAGGAAACAGCAAGAGAAGTTATCGGCAACTACCAGGCACCCGTCAGTGTCCAGACAGTGCGATAACGGCTAGAGGAGCATAATCTGCACAACCGCCCTCCAGCCCGTGGACCTGTTTTTACTGACCGTCATCGCCGTGCACGCCTACACTGGTCACAGGCTCCTGTCGACTGGACCTGGCGACAGTGGCAGAACGTCCTGTTCACGGATGTGAGCCGCTACTGCATCGGCCATGCAGATGGGCGCATAAGAGTGTGGCGGAGAAGGGTGAACGCTATGCTGATGGCTGTGTGCTGGAGAACAATGCCTGGGGCGGGCCAAGCGAGGTGATTTGGGGTGGGATTAACCTGAATCAGACAGCAGGACCTGTGTTCTTCCGTGAACTCGTACCAGGTCGCGGAAATGGCATCACAGCTCAGCGCTACATTGGCCAAGTACTACACCCATATGTCCTGCCATTTAGTCCATAAGCTAGGAAGGTCTACCGTGCACCCCCCCCCCCCCCCACCCAGTACTCAATAAGATGGGTTTCAAAGTGTTCCTTAGTATGTCCTGAGATGTTTAAGCCATGTTCCCCGAAAATCCTTAGGAACACACCAGAGATATAGCTGATGGCGCAAGGGTACCCCCATTCACGCTCTTCGCAGGTGCTAAAATGAGGTTGAGAAACATTTTCTTCTAAATAAATCAGAATTCATTCAAGAAGCCCAAATCAGGTAATATTATGTCAAGGCACACCTTCTGCATCCTCTGCAAAAAACATAATGAAACAATATTGAATCTCTGCCTCACAGTGAAGGTATTTGTGCACCCAGTAAACGACCATTTCCGCGAAATCGCAAAAAAAGACAAAAATAATGTGTCAGATGCCTTCAGACATTTTCTATAGCACTGACAGTCCATTTGTAGGTTTACATCATTAAAACAGGATGTCACAATTATTATAAACTTGACTAGGTGATGCTGTGATCACTGTGAGTGCCACAGTGGTTGATTTTGTATCCCTACCCCCAAGTTGTAAAAATACACAAAATTAATTAGACAAAATTGCTTAAGTTATCCCATTTTATTTTGACCTCTCTTTACCTATTGAGTTTCAATAATGTGAGCATAAAGTGCAAGAAAATAAGGAAAGTCGGCATCCTTTACGGTATGTTCGTGGTGAATGATAGCTTTTTACCATTTAAAATTGCTGAATTGGGAAACGTACATTGTTTCTGATGCCCTCAGAAATTTTGTATACAACTGATAGGTCTTTTTTAGGTTTTATTGTTTAGGATAGAGTACCACAGTTACTCCCAACCTGATTTTATGATGCTGTGATGCATTTAGGGGCCACAGTGGCTAAATCTGCTGCCCTACCCCCATTTTACCTGTACGCAAAGGAACAAAAAATGATCATAACAATTGCTCCTCTGATTAAATATTTTTGTTGCCAGTTTTCTTAACAAAATATGTATATTGAGCATAAACATTTGTGATCATTTCATTAATTTCAATGTGACCCATCGATTTAATTGTAATTCTTTTTATTTAAGGCATGCTTAACAGGGGCTGCCGCTGAAGCTTCTATCGTCTGCACATTCAGCACTCTTGTCAAACTCGGGGAAGGTGTACCTCAGGGAGATGTTGTGTCTGATGCTGTTTTTGGTCTACATTAATGACATCAGTACAACAGTACCAAGGTTCGTCTTGAACATCCTCCATGCAGATGACTTTTGTAACCGGCTGACGCGGTCCCTCCAGCTGAGATGCTATGATGTTGTTTTTTTTTTATTCCTTTACCCTCTGGCCACCCAAGTTTCTTAGCCTTCACGCTACCCAAGCTTAGCCAGGGGCCGCAACCCAGCAGCGAGTCAGTCAGCTAGTCATTTTGTAGTACTTTGAAAGTTGTGTTAGGTAGCCCGTGTTCAGGCCTCTATAACTTTTTAACGGCTTTACCGATCGAGAATCCGTAACTCACATCAGTTTCCTCATGCAACTACCCTTCTACTCATATGCTCTGTGTTTAGTGATTTTATGACCACCATAGTTCAATTAGCGATTTTCTTACTTTTACAAATTCCAATGAGCTCTCTTAGCCCATTTTAAAATTTAATAATAAATTCCTAGGACTTCTCTCTAAAATATAGTTATGGTAGCTAGTAGCTATTCTCATTTCCTGTCTTTTGCTTCAAACCCGAAGCCTTTGTGATAAGTAATTATTGAGTTATGGCTCTTTTTGTAGTACCTTAGAAGCACAGATTTACCCATTTTTCGGTCTGTCTGGACCCGTTTCTTGGTCCGCGCCGTGTTGCTCTCTTTGTGGTTCGCGCGCAGAGTATTTAAGCCGGTCAGTGCCAGAGCGGGAAGTCTTTGTCCTAAGAGTTGCCCCACTGACAGTATAGCTACTACCACTCTGAGCCATCACTGAGCTTATCTTCAACCCGATCGGAGTCCACTGGGATATCCGTAAGTTATATTTTTGTTACATTGTGCATTGATGAATGATGTTATTCTATCGACGGGCTGTTTATTGGAACTGATGAAGAGTTTACGAGCTAGCTTGTCGGTTTTGCCCTGTGTCTGACAGTCGGCCCTTAGCGGCCTTTCTTTTGATACGATCGCAACAAGTTGCTTCGCTACTTTGTTTTGGAAAACCTTGTTCCCATTTCGCCTGATGTCTAAGTGCTAGTTTCGTTTGCTGTCTGAGTAACATATTTTCAGTGCCAGATTATCCGCTGAATTTATGACTCTTGTGGCTGGTCGACTGAAAGTTGAAGGAAGAGAGAGGCAGGACTGAGTGATCAGTTCGTTGCAGTAGGCAACGCACACTTTCCTTCCGCTTTGTTTGCTCTGTGCCAATTTTGCTTGTGGCACTCCGAGTTTATGAAGGAGGTATTTAGATCTGTAGTTTAGACTCTAACCAGGGCAAAACAACAGGACAGCTATTGTTATGCTCGCTTGATTGTTCTACAGACTTGTACTGATCGAAGATGCTTTTTGTGCTTGTTGTTTTGCTTGATTCATTTGTTGGTTTGATTTGCCATCGAATGTTTGTTTTGAGATATGATTTTGATACGTTATTTGTATTGTGTGCTTGATGCATTTTATTTCATGTTTAATTGGGCTTTCTTGCCGCTGCTATCCTTTCTTACCCTGTCTTGCTTAGTTCCGCGTGAATTCCACTCTCAGGCAATACGTGTGACCTCACGAAATGCTAAAATAGACAGCCATCTTGGTCTGACCTTTGACCCACTATTTGTCGTCTGCTTGTTTACATTGGGTCGAGCAGAGTAACGCGACCGATGTCTACCTTTCCAAATTTAGTGTATGATCGGCTGTATCGGATTATAACGTTAAATACATTCAACTAACTAGCCACGGCTTTTATTGTTGATCGGTTTAAACAAGTGGCAACACTCGCTGATTTACTGGGTAGTCGGTTGCTCACCTTTGGAAATAACCCGGTTCTCTATGGGTTTTGGGCATAGTAGTTATTCGTGAGTTTGATATATGCGCACATGGCGCCCCGTATAGGTATACTCTGTGACTGGGATTAAAGGCACCGGCAGCCTGTTTTAGTAAAAGTTGTTAAGGTCCGGATCCACACTCTTGATGTCAGGATAATTGTTCATGTTTTAGATGCAGATTTCTTCTCTCTCTCTAGTTCAAGGGTGATGCCAGAATAGCTTGGCGCCCATAGGCGCCAAGCTATTCTGGCATCACCCTTGAACTGTCATGGTCGAACCTTATCTTGCTGTGGGGTGTCTGGGGTAGAATGAGTTAAGTAAGCACGCCGCTGCACTCAGCCAGACAGTCGTGTTGTAAGTTTGCAAAGGCCTGAATTAGTTTTACTTCATTTTTAATTACTTCATCCTGTGATTCTGGGGACATATTATAGCTTATAGGGGGGTGGAGGGTGGGGGTGGGGGTGCATATTTGTACAGTCGACAAAATCTCTCTCTCTCTCTCTCTCTCTCTCTCTCTCTCTCTCTCTCTCTCTCTCTCTCTCTCTCTCTCTTTTGCTCCCTCTCTCTCTCGCTCTTTCGCATGTTGTGTCGGTCTGGGATTCTGCATCATATGGCCTATTGTCGTTTGGTCCGGGATTGCAGATTGACACAGTGTTTGGCCATTATGCGTCACTTAGTAATTCCAGTGTGGTGTTTGTCTGTGATTTTGCATCCTGCGGCCTGGTGTCGTTGGGTCCGAAATCGCAGACGGACACATGAGGTTATAGCGTGCTAGGGTGTGCGACATCTAAGTTGGTCTGTTATACTGCATCCTATGGCCTGGTGCCATTGGGTCCGGAATCACAGGAACAACACACAGTATTCCCTGTGGGCCACTAGTTGTGTATGACGCATTATTCTTTTCTTTCCTTTTCACTGTCCTTGCCTTGAACTTCCTATTTGTCTGTAATATATTGTTCAACATATTCTTTGATTTGTTTATTGAGGTTGCTTTGCTTTACATGTTGAAGTCTGTTTGTAATGGGTCTATATTGTTACTTTTTGCATAAACTTAGGTCACTACTTTGCACATGCATGTAAGCCACAACCTACACTTAAGTTTTCTGCCTATCTCCTCCTTTGTTCTGTGTTACACACACTGAATGAGAGTGACTATTGATTTAAGTATGTGACATCTCTTCCCACTGGATTGTGCCCAAGGAATGTATGCGATGTGTTGTGTTGTGTATATAGCTAGGTCTGAGTAGGGATGTTACACACGAATGCGGTGTGAATGCTAGTAAGTGGTTCGACTGTGCGCATGTAAGTGTCCCTGTCCCTAGTGTACCCATTGTATGGATGAGTGAGAGTCTGTGTACGACTGCGGAACCAGAAGTACAAAGCGCGTTAGTTTGAAAGTGATGCGAGTGCATGCTACCTAGTTGTTGTTATGTGTCGCTGGATGCGTATGATTGTGTTTGCGGTGTGACTGTGATAAAAGCGACCAAAAGGACTGTTGTGTGTATGTTACCTTATATATTTAGGGAAGACCATATATTTAGAGAGATAAATGGTTGCACCTGCTATATGTTGTGTTGTAGTCGTTTCCCATTTTAATACACGTTCTGTTACTGGTAGCGTTCGTATAATTTGCTTACACTATAGTCATGATGCCTTAAATGCCCTGATTTGCATGCTGATTTCATGCTTCGTTGCCATTTAATATCATGATGTGTGGTATGTTCGATAATGTGTATCTTTGATGATTATGTGATGCCTCACATTGATCTTTTGGTTTTAATTATAATTTAGTGCCAACATGACGTTTCAGCCTTAGTTATGACTCAAATTAATAAGTTGGTTCATTTGGTGAATACAGTATTTGTATGATGCAACTGTCTGGCACCATTTCTGATAATATGTTTTGTTGTATTTGTCCTAGGTGCTGTTTGTTTTTCTGCTATTTGATAAACGACAAATAAAAGTACGTCAACGCGACCTCTGCTTCGGCTTCTTATATTTCCCAACCTAATTCACCCACAAAAAACCGGGTTCACACAAGTTCACACTTTGCAGTGTGGAGCGCAGCAGAACATAAAGAAATAGCATCCTCCAGAATCCAGGATGCTGCCAATAGAGTCAGCAGCTGGACTGAAAGAGGCCACTCAAACTGAGCTTAACCATCTCTTTCAATCAGACGGAAGAGGTCACCTCAAAACTGGAGACCTTCCAGTACCAAAGACAGACAGGCCAACTTTACTGGCAACAAATAAATTACTGGATTCACGTGGAGGCATAAAGAAATAGCATCCTCCAGAACATAAAGAAATAGCATCCTCCAGAATCCAGGATGCTGACTATAGAGTCAGCAGCTGGACTGAAAGAGGCCACTCAAACTGAGCTAGACCATCTTTTTCAATCAGATGGAAGAGGTCACCTCAAAACTGGAGATCTTCCAGTACCAAAGACAGACAGGCTAACTTTACTGGCAACAAATAAATTACTGGATTCACGTGGAGGCCTCACATTGAAACCATGGAAGCTAGAGCTGCAAAAAAGAAAGAGAGTCTCTGATGAAGAACTGGTGGGGACCACATTGGCGCAAATTACAGTATCCTGGCACAAGCAAACACCTGCTCGGTCAGACCAGTTGTGCGGTACCAAGATACATCGACAACATTAAACACTGCATGAAACCCAAAAAGCCAGGCTTGACAAGATGCAGAACATGGGTCATTCTCATGATGCAGTGACATTCTTAGAGCCATCTGGAGCACCCCAATTTAGGAAATGGATCACACTGGAGCCACTGGAATGCAGAACAGCACACACGATGAAGAGACTTACTAAACACCGACAGCATGGGAGACTACAGGAGCAGACCAAGAACCGTCAGAAATACCCAATCTGAACTGCCAACTGAAGGTCCTGCAAAGGGCTAACACTGACGTCCTGGAACCAAGCCCAAAGATGTGTGAACAGCTCCCTTCAGATACCTGGACATCTCGAAAGAGCCTTCAAGACAACATAATGTTCCAGGACTCTTTGCCAAAGGTCGCGGCACTGCACAAAGCCATCTTGCTGGAGGTTGTGCACAAGCGCTACCCTCACAGCAGCTGTGATACCACACAAGATGCCGTGTTGAATGAAGGAAGTGGCGTGTACATCTGTTGTGCAGACCGCACTACTACCTCCCTCTCCTTACCAGCTAGCGGCAGCAGCTCCAACTATCGTACAGATCTGCAGGTGCTCAACACAGCAGCAGAGCACTAGCTAGGGAAAGGCAGCAGCTTGATCCACTGATCTCACCAGGAAGCTTCAAGATAGACTGGATGCCCTGTCCACAAAATAGTGCTGCAGTGGATTCCAGTGCATTCTGGACTAGCTGGGAATGGAGACACTACAACAACAAAGTGATTGGCAAAAGCAGAATGGCGGCTGCAGCCCGTGGGCAGATGACATCAACAAGCTGAACAGGGAGAGCCAGGCCACCATCTTTCATCTACACACTGATTACTCTGGACTGGGTCCATCCAGAAAAGCAGGAACGTTTCACAAACCCAAACTAAAGCCTGAAGCTTTACACACTTTAATCAGATCACTCTGTATCAGCAATTATTTGAAGGTTCCGTGCCTAATGCATGAAGAGATACCAAAATAAAAGAACGCTTAGTGAATGGCGGACTTCGGTAGAAGCGTAAACAACCAATCAGAATGTTCGTCATGCAGTCACTTTATGATCAGAGCTAAATATAGATCACTTGCAACAAGCGTCAGCATGATCGTTTGCAATGGGAATAGTCACAAATTGAGGGAGAAAAAAAAAAAAAGAAGTAGACAAAAGTTTGCCAGTACGTTGTCATTTTTTACAAACTTTCACAGACTTTAAGGAAAAGGACTGAAATTGACAGACTTTCCAGGGCCCTCAAAAAGCCTTGCCATTTTTTTACAACTTTCACAAATGTTCACAGACCGTAAGGACCCTGCTGAACTCACCTCGTGAGACTGGGTCATGTGGAAACAGCCCTATGCGAATTTGGCGTAGAAAATCGGTCTCCTTAGCACATTCTCCAAACATGTCCGTACAGAGAAGCGGTCTGCTGGCAGTTCTGGCCAGAAGACACGCCCCTATACACCAAACTCTGAAAACATGCTGCCTAGCTCTTGACAGCTCACTTATTGGCAGCCAGAACAATATAGGATTTAAAGACGGCCATAAAAAAAAGATTGAACGTTGCAGAAGGTGGAAGTGGAGATCTCGTGGTCGACATGTGGAAACTAAGTATTTTTGATAACATTGTTTTGGCTATTAGGAACCATGAAACTTTATTACGCATATTCATATTTACACATTTCTAGATATAAATAAATGAAAGGAAAAGGGGAGACCTTACTAGACCCGCCTTACGCTATGTAAAATATCACCTAAAAGACCAGCCAGTTAAAAATAGTTACAATTAAATTGATGGGTTACATTGAAATTAATGAAATGATCACAACTTTTTATGCTCAGTATGCATACTTAAAAAAAAAACTGGCAACAAAAAATATTTAAACAGAGGACTATTACGTAAGCAATTTTTATGATTATTTTGCGTTACTTTGCGTACTGGTAAAATGGGGGTAGGGCAGCAGATTCAGCCACTGTGGCCCCTAAATGCATCATAGCATCACAAAATCAGGTTGGGAGTAACTGTGGTACTCTATCCTAACCAATAAAACCTAACAAAGACCTATCGGTAGTATACAAAATTTCTGAGGGCACCGGAAACAACGTACGTTTCCCAATTTGGCAATTTTAAATGGGAAAAAGCTATCATTCACCACGAATGTACCGTAAAGGATGCCGACTTTCCTTATTTTCTTGCACTTTATGCTCACATTATTGAAACTTAATAGGTAAAGAAAGGTCAAAATGAAATGGAATAACTTTAGATTTTTTTCTAATTAATTTTGTGTATTTTTACAACTTGGGGGTAGGGATACAAAATCAACCACTGTGGCACTCACAGTGATCACAGCATCACCTAGTCAAGTTTATAATAATTGTGACATCCTGTTTTAATAATGTAAGCCTGAAAATGGACTGCCAGCACTATAGAAAATGTCTGAAGGCATCTGACACATTATTTTTGTCTTTTTTTTGCGATTTCGCGGAAATGGTCGTTTGCTGGGTCCACAAATACCTTCACTGTGAGCCAGAGATTCAATATTTTTTCATTCTGTTTTTTGCAGAGGCTGCAGAACGTGTGCCTTAACATAATATTGCCTGATTTGGGCTTCTGGAATGAATTCTGATTTATTTAGAGAAAAATGTTTCTCAACCTCATTTTAGTAGCACCTGCGAAGAGCGTGAATGGGGGTACCCTTGCGCCATCGGCTATATCTCTGGTGTGTTCCTAAGGATTTTCGGGGAACATGGCTTACACATCTCAGGACATACTAAGGAACACTTTGAAATCCATCTTATTGAGTACTGGGGGGGGGGGGGGGGTGCACGGTAGACATTCCTAGCTTGTGGACTAATTTTCTCAAGGACGCAAAAACTTCATCTTGCAGCAAGATAATGCGAGTACACACACTGCACGTATCACCCAGCACTTCTTGCAGCAGCACAACATCCCAGTCATGCCCTGGCCTGCCCTCAGCCCGGACCGCAGTCCCATCGAACGTCTCTGGGACCAACTGCAAAGGGAGGTCAACGCCCCAGACCAACGACAGCCGCTGAACTGGAGAATACCATTGTCCAGGCCTGGAGCAACATCCCCAGGGCAGCTGTCAACATAAGCGCCGACGCTGCCAAGCCGTCATCAACGCCAATGGGGGTCACACGCCATATTGACTTTGTGCTGTGCCATGCTTGCTCCAAATACAGAATAAACTTCCACACTGATTACGCGGGTGTCCATAATTTCATTCCTAACATGTCGATAACTTCGCGTTTCTTTTGTTGATCAGTATATATAGCACGAGGCCGCCGAGGTGGGTAACCTTGCAGGTCCCTATGACCCTTTACCTACTGGAAACATGTCAGAATGACCTCGTTAAGCAGTTTGTATTCTCATCAGTTTGTCTGGAATATCGTTTGATCTGGAGGATTTTGACGGGTCTACTGACTTCTAGTAGCTGTCAGCAGCATGCTTTGATGGGGTTGAGACTGAATCCCACGACTTCCGATGATCTATGCTAGTTGCAGATGATAGGATTTCACCGTTAGACGGAGAAGTGTTGTAAACAACCCGGAGTGAGATCAGACGATTTACAGTGACGTACCTGTTGTAGCATGCACAGATTGTTGATAGCCCTGTTGTTATTCCTGTCATGTTTATGAGACTGTCTGACACTCCTTAAGTTCATGGCAAAGAGTCTGTCAAAACAGAAAACATTAAAGTGAAAAAATGCTTGTGAACGGTAAGTTTGTGTTAACGAGTGTACGTTTCAGAATTAATGTTAAAAACAAATTCTATAATCTTCTGTCTTTCCCGTCTATAAACTACTTAAAAGCACAGAAATCCACAACAAAGAAACGCGCCTTGAAATGACACGTTCAAGACATGTGTGCTGTACACATCCTTTCTAACGATTTTTTGTTGTTTTGTTTGGAAGTTTCTCTTTTTAACACTTTGTACCTTAAAGCCCGACTGTGTAAGGCCGACGTCAATAAATTTTGGACTTGTCCCCTGAAAACTGCATTACAACCCAGAAGATAGATCGACCATGCTAGTCCAAGGGTGGTACCAGAATAGCTTGTCGCCTTTAGGCGCCAAGCTATTCTGACATCACCCTTGAACTACCATGCTCGATTCTGACATCACCCCCGAACTATCATGGTCGTTTCATATCTAGCTATGTTGTCAGGGCTAAATGAGTTAATTACCAAGTTTGACAGTCACCTTTTTGATCTGAGCACGTCATTGCATTCTCGTGTGTCAGGTTGGTTACAGCTGTAGACTAAACGCCGCGAGACGTAGATGCTGCATGAAGGGTGACAAGTTTAGAGATATTATTTTTGCAAATGAAGATCTAAACAATCATTGTTCAATGCATCTGTCGTGTAAGCGTTCAAATATTCCTTTGACGGGACTGGTAAAAGAGTCCAATGCTCCCTTACCAGGCCGTTCATCTGTAAGAGACGTCGGTTCTCGTTTGTTCCCTCAACCCTTTGCATCGTGTACCCCTTGAAAGCAAAAGACAATAAGTCCTCTTTCGAAAAAAAAGCTACATTTTCATTGTATTACAGTAAAAAAAAAAACTCCCTTTTCACAAAAATAGACTTTTGCCTTCACAGGGCAGCGGTGTATGTGTCATGCTTCTTAAGGTGAAGAATCTGTTCCACCTGAAAGATGTCGTCGTCCCAAGATGGTGGAACTGCCCAGTGCGCAAAAGAGCCGAAGTCGGCTGCAGTGGGCACGCGCACGACTGTGCGCGGGCCCACTGCTGCCGACGTCGGCCCAATGACCTATTGCGCACTGAGTCATTGTATTTTGAAGTTCCCTAAGTTGGGAATTGTCATCGGACTAGGTGCCACATTTCCGGAGACAGGTCGACCATGGCAGTGCAAAGATTGGTGGACTATCATGATGGATCCAAATTACGCTGTGTTTGTCTTAAAACTCATTCTACCCCAAGACCGAAATACCCAAATGTTGAAGTCGTCCTCTGAAGACTGCGTTGTAGTGCAGGACACACTATCGACCATGATAGTTCAAGGGTGATGCCAGAATAGCTTGGCGCCCATAGGCGCCAATCTATTCTGGCATCACCCTTGAACTATCATGGTCGATCTTTATCTTGCTGTGGTGTGTCTGGGGTAGAATGAGTTAGGGCCTGATTGTGTATGCGACAACAGGCAACAACTCCAAGATGCTTCCAGCAGATTGCTGGACCAGTGATCCCGGCCTCTCAGGTAAAAAGTATTATCTTGCACCATTTGTTTTGTCCGGGTATCGCTTTTGTGATTGCCCCTAAATATCTCGTGGGCGAGATTAACGTCATTTTGCGATAGACAGTCGCGTCACACGACGGCTGTTTCGTCTCACATTTGAACGCATAATCGTCATTATCGTATCAGATCAGTAGAAAAACACGTTATCCGGTCCCGAGTGTATGCGATTCTTTGCTGAACTCCAAGACCTTTCATTGCAGGGAAAGTCATAGTACGAACGCCAGCCAATGTAAGAGACAAAGAACATCATGAGCCCCCGCTAATGCGGGGACTCATGATGTTCTTTGTCTCTTACATTTGGTCACGATGTTCTCTGCCTCTTGCTGGCTTCCATTTACATCGATGTGTTTGGGCGGGTTATTTGGTGTAGTTGATGTGATTCGTGTTCCCCGGCAGTGTTAGGGTTGCTATTGGCCCTTTCAAACCCTTGCATGTGAAATTGGGAGATGGACAAGCATGTCAGGTAAAGAACGGCGCATGGTCAGTTTTGCGCCACACTAGGCGACTATCCTTACGCTGTAATCATTACTAATATATAAAACAAAAGACAAGAGCAAGTATTCTTAACTTATTTTTGTTAAACACACACACACACGCGCCCGCGCGCGCACACACACACACACACATACCATCACACACACATACACACACATACACACACACACACACACACACACACACACACACACACACACACACACACACACACACACACACACACACACACACACACAAAACAGACAAACACTACCACAAAAGGTTTTATGAAGACTTCGTCAGCGTTAAATCTGCGTGTAACACTGCCATTGAGAAAAGAAGTTAAACGAAGCTACGCGCTGTTTGCTGACGCGAATTCAAATTGCATTTAACAACTGATTGCGAGCTAGTGAACTGAAAAAGGCCGCAATAAAAGCACTATTTTTTTTCTTCTTCTTCTTAAACTTACCCCTTCTCCGCCGGCGGCTACAAATCAGATCTCTTAAACCGTCGCAGCCGCTGCTCAAGGTACTCTGATGTGAATGAGGCCAGCAAGAGCCATGAATCCTCATGAGCCCCGCGTCAGCGGGGCTCATGAGGATCTATGCCTCTTGCATTTGGGGCTTGTGGGGTGGTGTGTGGTGTATTTCGAAAGAATATAAATGTCTGAGGTGTGAAAGGAACTGGGTCTAAATAAAAAAGGCAACTTTGTCAGGTTGCCTCGACCGATTCATTCATGGTTCACGAGTTCAGCGTTCAGTTGGTCTGCTGCTGTACGCGTCTGTTTTGACATTATAAATAGTGTCAGTGTGTATACCTGGAAGATCGTAAGCGCTAACTATTTACCCTTGGATACATTTTGTGCTGGCCTGTCGGTGTACGACGTAAAACCGTAAAATCCAAAAAAGAAGAGCTTTTCCCTTACAAACAAAACAACTTGAACTTGCTCCCATTTTCTGTAAATGCTTTTTCCTGTGCCGCAAATAATTTCTTAAGTTTAATAGGGCACACAGGAGACACTGATAGTAAGTTCCAGTGCGGTTGGTGATAAGGAATAATACAAATATTTCCACGGAACTAATTCAGAGTACATTGAAGCCAATTTTTGGTTTAATGATGTTCATATCAAAGCTCCATATGGACAGTTTCATTCGTTTCCATTTCATGCTATCTTTCTTCACTCTGAAATCGACGTTTTACTCAAGAACCAGGATTCTAGGTGAGATATTACACGACTGTTAGGACTGTCTGCTAATATGGTCTATCGAGTTGTGCAGTTCCAAGTCAATACCATTCCGCAGTCCCTGGGTGGGTTGGTTTCTTCCATCTGCAAGAGGCATAGATTCTCATGAGTCCATGCATCCGCAGACCCTCACGAGAATCTATGCCTCTTGCTGGAAAAGAGAGAGAGAGAGATGCCATTTACATCTTTAGATTGAAAGGGAGTCACATCTGTTTTATAAGCATCTGATTGGTTCATTTTTCAAGTCAGCTGATGTACCTGTTTGCGTTTCTGTGCCTTACGACTTACACACGCGCACACACATGCACACACGCACACACACATGCACACACACACACACACACACACACACACACACACACACACACACACACACACACGCACGCACGCACGCACACACACAGAGATTTCAGTTAACTCGTTCGCAGCCAGCCGCATCCGGATACGCTGCATACAGCCCCATATCCGGATGCGGCGAGCCGCGAATGAGTAAGACGTTAGATACGTGGTTGCATCCTGATACGCGGTTTTATGCTGGGTATCTGGATGCGGCGGCACGTCTCAAATGAATTAATGTCTTCCACAATCTCATCTGCATCTTACGATGGTGTCAGCGTCTGGCAGCGAGCCTCTTAATCCCAGTAGTCTTCGGAGCTCATTTAGCGAGGATATTCCATCCAGGAGTGGCTACTGAGATAGGACCAAGGGCCAGCTGCATGAGTGAGCTTAGTCCTGCGCCAGCCATTAATCAAGGTGCTCCGCTACGGCGGAGCACCTTGATTAATGGCTGGCGCAGGACTAAGCTCACGCCTGCATCTGCGCCCGACATTAATCAGGGTGCAACGCCATAGCAGAGCACCTTGAATATTGGCTGGCGCAGCCGGACTGAACTCACTCATGGAGTCATGCAGCTGACCCCAGATACCGATGTTACGTTCGTGTAACTGTATTTGAAACACTATTACTACAAAAACAACCGTTTAATCAATGAGCTCATGTAGGCGGGTGTATTCTAAGCAGGAGTGGCCGCTTCTATTTCAGAAAACGTATATTAAGTTCTTGTAACTACATGTGAAACACTTATTGCAAATCCATTTAACCAAGGAACTTGCCGAATAAAGATCGTTGTATCTAGGCTCAGTGAGGCTTAGCCGGCGCGTCACGGAATCAGAAAACGTACCAGACTAGAAACTCTTTTCGTCCCATGCATGGCGCCAGTGTCTGCTCATTCTTAGTGTTTAGGTTCTGCCCCGGTTCATATCAGAAATGTTCCTAGACAATGTTTTCACCTCTCTCCAAGAGCCCCCACCCGGGTCTGCCCTGGGGGACTTGGGTGGGATTAACTACTTTTTAGTTCCCAGGGTCACCCTGCTCAGCCCCACTAGGTGGGTTTTCCCCTCTATTCTGGGGCATGTGTTTCTGTCTACCCTTGGTCCATTCACCTGTATTTTCCTTTTATAAACTCTCTCTACTGTCTGCGCTGCCTGTAACTCTTGATATTGGATGTGTGTTGCTAAATGGTCTTAGGTTTATTTAGCGTATTAGACCGGCTAGCGACATACATTGAATATTCTGTTTAGTTTTTTTTTTTTTTTTTTTTTTTTTTTTTTTTTTCACAAGCAGTGCAGGCACGTCCTGAGAAAGTCTTGTTGCTGTCGGGACGTTAAGCAATGTACAACCAACCAACCAACCTCTCCAAGAGATTAACCTGTATCATAAAACCTGAAACTGTGATGTGACCCTGGTGCATACAGGTGATTTCAACCCTTTGCGTGTCGGTAGCGGTTTTTGTCGCGATGATTCCTCAGTGTAGGAATCAACCCGTTGCGTGTCGGTAGCGTTTTTTTCAGTTCTGAAAGATGGTGCATTTCATATCAATATTATTTACACCATATTTTATTTAAGACCTTTCTTTCATTCTAGCTGACCTTTCCTCCCGTAAGATGGCTCTAGCAATCTGCTTTGGTGTTAAACGCTAGTAATAACTCACCAGTCATCTTCAGGATGCAGTGGATGAGGATGTTTGCAAATTTCTGATGAAAAAAACAACCTCAGCTTCTGGTATGTTCGTTTTAAACGTTTTTAAGTGCGTCGTATGACCGCTGTGAATGCTGGACGACTCCACAAAGGACCACGAAGTAAAAGTTGCCTTCAAGAAGTTTAGATCTCCCAAGGCTCTGGTAAGCCGAGATGAGCCATGAAGATCTACTGCCCTTGCAGAAGATCGACAGAAGAGTGTCGAAAAGGGTTGCATCAGTGTTTTCGGTTGATGGCAAACCATTACGAAATGTTGGGCAACAAATTTCAATGCCAAAATTCCATTTAGAATAGCGTCTCTGTTTATCTTCCACCCAGGGCGTGTGGCGACTGATGGGACAAACAGTCTTTAGCCTAAACCTCCTCGCCTCCCTCTGACTGAATAGCTTAAGGCTCAGATTTAAACTAGCAAGAGGCCTAGATTTTCATGAGCCCCTGCGTACGCAGGGGCTCATGAACATCTAGGCCTCTTGCAGATCGGAAAGACTTGCCTAGGGACCGCTGATAAATGCGATTGCTGTTCCCTGTTATCAGTTTAGAAAGTGATAAGTGTGTTAAGTTTAAGATTACGTCTGGTTCACCGACGTGCTTCTGCGCGACTAAGAAATTGGTAGCAAAAAGACATTCTAAACGCGTAAATCGTACAGTACGTTTTCTGCCAGCGTGTGCCTAAACTACCGCGCCCTACTGAAAAGACGTTAAATCAACAATAACACTGATTACGAAGTAGTCTTTCCGGGAACTGCTGGAATCGCCTCGCCACCGACAGCCAAAGAGTTGACGTGCAGGATTCATCTCGACAAGAAGTGCTACCGACAGCCGAAGGGATAACACTATCACTGCAGGGAAAGTGCGAACAGCGGCGAACCAACTGCAGCAGGCAATGTATCTGGGGGCTTGTGAAGATCTTTCTTAAAGGCCCTCGGGCCGACGTCGGTCGCAGAGGGCCCGCGCAAGGCTGTGCGCGGGCCCACTGCGGGCCGCCGTCGGCCCGAAGACCTTTTGCTATTGGTTTTGCCTCTTACCGACCCCGTGCCCACCCGTGTTCCATGGTTTTAAGCGTTCAATTTGCCCAGCTAGGCTCCAAAGACATAAAGTGTGTCCACTGTCCTGAAAGGACCTCCCAATGCGTAAAATACCATCGGGCCGACATCGCCCGCCGTTCGCCCGCGCATAGTCGTGCGCGGGCCGACGTCGGCCCCATGGCCTTTGCGAACTGGGCTGCTTACTGTTGGAGTCAAGACTACACTGAGGAGGTAACTATTCCCAGCAGAGGAGCACTATTTAACTCCTCCAATGCCAGAGGACGCAAAATTATTTACTTGAAAGCGGGGCAGTCTCAACATCAAATAACCCCATCCGTCGAAAAAATACGGATATGAATAGGAGTCAGCAAAAGGCAAAGAACATGTTGAGCCTCGCATCAGCGGGGGCTCACGAGGCTGTTTGTCTGGCAGCCGAGTCCGCATTTTTTTCCGGCATAGCAGGGAAGGTGTAAGTTTTGTTTATTTTATTTTTAATTTTAGGACCTTTCCCTTTTGTTGGGTGTAGGTGTGGGTGGAACATGCAGAGTGTGTGTGAGGGGGGGGGGGGGGGGCAGCAGTAGCGAATCGAGGGAGACACCCTGCGCAGTAATGGAGATTAGTCACACAGTATTCAGCACATGAATATTGCTTTAATTTTCTTCTTAGTTTATCTTATGGCGGCACGCCCCAGACAACGTTTTTCCTTGCTTCTTTGCTGTTTCTTCCTCGTCAAGATGTGGATTTCATTTTTCAGTATTTCCGTGTTTGAGCGTACTTGACAACTTCCGGTTTCTCACGAGTGAAGCCGGAATTTTTGGAAGCTAAAGTTGGGTTTTAGAAACCGGTGGACAAACGTGTTGCTTTTCAAACGATATTTTGTGCAGTTTAAAAACAGGAACAATTTTTTTTTGAGAGAGAGAGAGTGCTGAAAACATGTGGCACAGTTGTACGAAAGATATTTTATGTGACGTGTCAGTTGTGCATACACAAGGCTGAGGGGCGAAAAAAAAGGAGGGGGGATGTCTAGGGTTACTTTAACTCATTCTACCCCAGACACACCACAGGAAGATAAGGATCGACCGTGATAGTTCAAGGGTGATGCCAGAATAGCTTGGCGCCTCATGGGCGCCAAGCTATTCTGGCATCACCCTTGAACTATCATGGTCGATCTGTGTCCTGCACTGCAATGCAGTCTTCAGAGGACAACGGCAAAATTTAAGGATTTCGGTGTTGGGGTAGAATGAGTTAAAACGTCTTCGGGCCCGGCAACTGAGACTGACTGGTCTTCGGGCCCACGACGGCCGCAGTGGGCCCGCGGTCCTTTGCTAACAGGGTATGGGGAAGGTTTTGGGCTCATGTGCATCCATGCTTCTTACAGATGGATAGATTTTGAATTGTTGTAGTACGAGTCTATTGAGGCACCAGTGCATCCCTTTCACGACCTCTCAGTATGTGTAATGCGAGTGATACCCCTTGGGGTACGTAGTAAGAATAAAGATGGCATTGTTGGGGGATTTTCTGTTTCATAACTGCTCCAAATCCTTACACTGGCGTCGTATATTGAGCATATATGCTACCCAAGGCTTTGCGACGTAGTCATGCGGAATGTTACATGGTAGTCGTAGTCGTAGTATGATGCAGTCACACCAGCCCGCACGCACCGGCGTAGGATTCTAGTAAAGAAATTGACTTCACTCAGCTGAAAACTCGTCACACGTGGCACAAGGCTGTAGACCACAATGGAGTAACAGTTCCAACAATATTTTATTGCAGCGATGCAATCTCAGCGCAATTCAAGGCACAAATGCACCAAAATGCACCAACACTGATACACTCTCTCCTCTACAATGCATCGACACGTTTGACACACTGCGTCTATCATACAATGCACGCACATATTTCCTAACAGGCTCTTTTATACTATTACAGATTTCCAGAACAATCCAGCAAATTCACACAACACAACCAATCAGAAAATAAAACGTAACCAAACTTAGTTCTAGATTGTTCTTTTTAATGAATATTAATACGTTTTTGGTTACGTTTTTTTTCTGATTGGTTGTGTTGTGTGAATTTGTTGGATTGAACTAACTACAGCTTTCGACTAACATCTATGCGCATGCGATACAATGTTTCGAAATGTAACCAACAACTTTGACGTCGTATTTGAGGTCACTAGAATAATTGTCCCTTTTCCAGAACGTTCTAGATCAGACGAGGTCGGACTATAGCAACAATGTAACGAAAAGACGCGTCATTTTAGCTACGCAACGGAAATCGATCGCAATTCTCTAAGCAAAAGAAAATGAATCCTACCAAAAAGGTACGTAATTCCTATTCAAAACAGCTCAAATAAATATCGGATCTTTCCCACGATCAACACACACATGCTCTCAAAAGAGTAACACAGCCACAAACGTAACGCCGGAAGTTAAGTTGTATCGAAAAACTCCCTGTATCTTCCTGCGCGACATAGTGTTTATGGTGATGATATTTGTGTCCTGTTTGTTTTCCTGAACAATGCCGCCGTGGGAACCTCTGTTTCGTGAGACTGTAGTGTTGTGGCTGTGTTTTGGTAAAGTTAGACATGCTGTGTTTGGCCATACTGATACATTGCTTAGTGTGGTTTTGAAGAATTCATTGACTGTCTATATTTCTTGTTATCAAGTTCGGTTTGCATTGTTTCTATTTTATGTTCGTCTTTGAAGAAAGGGGAGGGGGGTAGATTGCTTTCCTTTGAGGACCTCTCTGTATTTGAGTGATGCCCCTTGGAGACATTGAAATAAAGATGGCTCAGTTAGCAAGAAGGCTGTTGGTTTTCAGTGTTTGTAAGGGCACCAGACCCTTACAACATGCTCTTTCGTTTCTGCTCATGTTTTTTTCTTCTTTTTTTTTTTTTTTTTTTTTTTTTTTTTTTTTTTTTTTTTTTTTGGCGTCAAAATCAGTTTATCGCCGAGGCTGACAGAACAACCGCAGAATTCCCTCAGTCTGCCTGATTCAAAATGGAACCGATCTCTGACACTGAGCAAGAGGCATCGATTCTCATGAGCCCCTGCAACCTGCAGGGGCTCATGAGAATCTATGCCTCTTGCAGATGGCTTCGATTTGATGAGCGGCTGTAAAGTGAGACACAGTGTTTGGAGAAAGCTATGTGACGGAGTAATTCCCTGAGAAGTTTTACAGCCTCCTGATGGAGTGCTGATCGTCGACGTCCCATGCTGAGCTGCCTGCTCACGGTACCAGCACCATCTTGTTAAGCCCTTTGGGCGCTCAGCCAACGGTCCTGTTCACAGTACTTACCAGGTGACTGTATTGCACTTGGGGGTTAACCTATTCACTGCCGTATGATGGACCTTTTTTATTTTACACAAGAGAGCTATTTTCGGCGTTTAGCTCTGTTGAAACTGAAGCGAGGTGATAATTATATATAATCCAACACTGAAGACAACCGTGACGCGATAAACTATAGTAGCATGAAGCGGAACTGTTACGTCGCATTTCGGACTCGGCTTTTTGGTCGCATATCTGCTTCTTTGCACCAGCACTGGACGCGCCGGCGATTATGATGTTTTGGTAACGGCAGAGCCCTATACACGACCGCGCGACTTGATAAATGCCTTTAGCAGTCGGAGGGGGACCGCCGAGAGACGACGGCACATTGAAACAATTACAGATTATGTCTAGGTCACGACGTGCTGCTGAGGACTGATATGACCTGAACCTGGGAAATCCAGAAGCCCCAGTGAGCACAGAAGTCCTCTGATCAAGCCGACGTCGGCCGTCGTTGGCTCGCGCCGTACTGCTGCGCGCGGGCCAAGGCGTGGCCGACGGACCACTGTGCAAGCACTTCAAACAGTCTGCAAGATTCTTCGACTCACATTTGTGGTGGCTAGCCGCCCATAGAAATGGCCCCATTTAAATTAAGGCGCCAAGCTATTCTGGCACCACCCTTGAACTATCATGGTCGAGCCATATAACGCTGCGGTGTGAATGAGTTAAAAAATGTGCAGTGTCGTGCACTGGGGCAACGAGGTTTCATGCCGGCTTAGTGTCGCTGTCGGATAATGGGCTTTGAAAATGGAATAAACTAGCCATTGGAAAGCTCCGCGCATGCGTCTTTGTCTAACTAGATTGCCCTTTGCGACCGGACGGAAGATCAGGGTCCTTAAACCCATCGTATCTGTAGTAGAGACTTATGATTCTTTAAGCTCTTCTTATATGCAGTTTCATGGGTCACACTAAATATTGTGCAGGCTAAGCGCTTACGCGAAATGTAAAAATTAGTCTAAGCAGAACTAGGGAATAGCCCCTGAACAACACTAACGTGATCAGGCTGTTTGTTTGTTTTGTTGTTGTTTTTTTTTGTGTGTGTGTTTTTGTTTGTTTGTTTTTTAATGTTCAATCTAACTTTACTTAACTTATAGTTGTCGAACTTAAACTGCGACTCTTAAAAGTTTTCTAGCGTAAACAGCCTGATCCCGTTGGTGTTGTTCAGGGGCCATGCCCTAGTGCGCAAAAGGCTATCGGGCCGACTTTGACCGCCGCTGGTCCGCGCACATTTTGTGCGCGGACCGGCGGCGGCCAAATTCGGCCCCGGGCGATGGCCTTTTGCGTACTAGGTTCGTACTGGTTACCTCTCCCGATGCACCACTGATCGATGGAGGGAACCATGCAGTGTGGGACACAGGCATAGGATGATCATTCGTTGCGTAATCGACCGCCTCATAACACGGGTGGCAGAAATGGCGGATTCCCTCCCCCCCACCCCCCCCACCCCCCCCCCCCCACCCCCCTTCGATCTGCCACATGGCAGGCTTTGGCTACTACAATTCGCCGATACAACGGGTTATCAACGTTGTCTTGTATCGAGTAGGACTTTTTTTTACCCTTCTTTTTTACAATCCACGTCAGTAGGCACACATTCCAGAGGTTTTCCATTCCCCCTTTGAGCGTGACGGAAGGAACTCTTCTGCGTACAAAGAAGAAGAAGTGCAGAAAAGTCCTTCATTTTACGACATACAAACTTCATAATTTAACCCATATCATACTGCGGCTAAAAGCTTCAATTTTGTACATTGCCATGTGCAAGCTACATTATAGCATTTACATGTAAGGATATAGACCAATGGCGTTAGTTCAAGGGTGGTGCCAGAATAGCTTGGCGCCTAGAGGCGCCAAGCTATTCTGGCACTACCCTTGAACTATTTTAGTCAAACTTATTTCACACACTGGTGTATTCCGAATGATAAGGGTTAAGTTAGCCCATTAATTCCAGCATTATTGTAAGACGTACTACGAACATTTTCAGTACAAAGTCCCTCATGTGTGGAACTCACTACCTCCCCGTGTCTGTCAGTCCCTGACACTCTCAGTCTTCAAAACCGAACTGAAAACGTATCTTTTTAATTTGGCATATGAGTGTTAATTTCCCTTTGCCTCCCATCATGTGAGTTTGGATGGCGTTACTGTAAACAGAATGTGTTTGTTGTGTGAAAGACTGTGGTTAGTATGCCTGAACTGTTTTTTGTTGTTGTTATGATCTTACATTTTATTGTGTGTGTATAATCATTTGTAAAGCGTTCCGAGCCTTGGGAAGGACGCTATAGAAAAGCGCTGTATTATTATTAGTATTGTTAGTATTATTAGTATTATTAGTATTATAGTATTATTAGTATTATTAGTATTATTATAATGAAGACATTGCAAACAATTAACAGTTTACTGTCTGGAGTAAGTGGTTTTGAGAGGTGATCTACCATCCCATGCCTTTGGTGTGGGGCTTTTGTAGGATTGGGCATAATCAGGTTGACCGTTCTGACCCCCCTGCACGCCTTGACCCAGACATAATTTGTGATTTCTGTCAGCGTGTCGTCCTTCGTCCGGTCTGTGGTCCGCCTCTTCCATTAGCCAGAGGCATCGTGATCAGGTCGTTCTTGCGCTTGGAAACGTTACAGACATTATACCCCCGTTATTTTCTTGGACAGCCGAACCGCAGATGTTGACGTTAGGAAGAGATCTGTTCCTAGATTTGGCCATCTGTCAGACATCTGCGACAATCTTTTTCTTATGTGGTAAAGATTGCTGGCAAAAAAAATCACTCTATGAACAGATCAACGTTGAGAAATATTGTGCGATAGGCTCAGCGGAAATAATAAATAATAAATAATAATATAATACCGTTATTATATAGGCGCTTTTTCTCAATTTTGGGGAAATCGACTCAAAGCGCCGCGCCTGAAACCCAACACACACACTCACGAAACAGACACGGATTTACGCCATTTAAGACAAACACAGTACAAGACAAACGAAGGGCCAGTCAGCTACTGAAGTTACAGAGATTTTTGATCGCTTGTATTTGAAATTTGTAAAGTGGCCTGAGACCGGTACCAAAGTGTGGGGGGTGGGGGGGGGGGGTGGAAGAACCGGAGTACCCGGAGAAAGAACCCCCGACGGTCCGCCCGAATTAACGGTGACACTTACCAGAGGAGAAAAGTCCAACGCCGGAACCCGGTATCAAACCACGCACCTTTGGCATTGGTGGCAGGCGCCTTAACCACTGCGCCACGGACCGCCCCACCATTTGTCTGTTTTTTGCATACGGTGCCAAAGTACGCTTTCTCGTTTGTGATACAGATTAACTTATTCAAGAGAACCGCATCAATAGCTGGGGACGTGTCGTATAGCGTTGCCGCCGGCAACGCTATACGCCACTTTCGCAACTATTGATGAATGAGTTAACAGATTGGAGACGACTTGCATTCGGGTATGAGTTGCATGTGCCACATTCAAGCACATTTACTATGATCACATTTAAAACTATAGGTCAGCCGCAGCATTTGTCCATAGATAAATACTGTTTGATGTATTTACCACTCCTGCGCAAAACCATGTTAGTATTACTCGAGTTCGCGTTATTGTAGGACTGAATGTATAATTATGAGATTGTGCAGAAAACAGCTTAACCCATATCATTATACTGAGGCTAAAAGCTTCAAATTTGTACACTGCCATATGTAAGCTACATTATAGTACTTACAGATAAAGATATAGACCAATGGCTTTAGTTCAAGGGTGGTGCCAGAATAGCTTTGCGCCTAGAGGCGCCAAGCTATTCTGGCACTACCCTTGAATTATTTTAGTCAAACTTATTTCACACACTGGTGTACTCCGAATGATGAGGGTTAATATAAGCACAGTAAACATAAGCCATCATGCAAAAGACCGTCACGTCAGCCATCGGCTCGGCTGAGGTCGGCCCCGGCGCGGTGGAGATTTTGCTTGGCCAGATATCCGCTTGCAAGCCACAGACCTGTCCACAATATCTTCAAGTCTACTCTGCGGTTATCTGGCGTGCGCAATACCGATGCTGATCTGTTTTCCTGCACGTGTAGATCATTGCACACATGTGGCAGGTGTAACAGTTTCGTCTCGACCAAGTTAGTGTTTGATGGCAGACAAAGTTAACTCATTTAACCCCTCGGCCGTATGTCCCAAATTTTGGACGTGTCTTAAAACGATTATATACTAGTTGCTGGAGGTAGATCGACCATAATTTTAGGGTAATGTCAGATTAGCTTGGTGTGCTGTAGGGCATTGGGGTTAAATGTGTTAACTCATTCGCGACCAGCCGCATCTGGATGCGGCTGGCCGCGAATGAGTTAAACTACGTAGTGTGGTGTAATACACGCGGAAGGAAGGAACTGAGGAGGTAACGACTTTGTTACACAAGAAAACTCCTCTGCTGAATCTCGTAATCCAGTTACTTTCTTCCAGCTTCTTCTTTCCAAGTCAAAAGAGGCATAGATCCCCATGAGCCCCTGCAGCCGCAAGGAGCTCTTGAACTGTACACCTCTTGCTAGCGAACTGGAATCACTTCCAGCCTCCTAAGAAACAGATCAGGTTACAAGTTTTCGACTCCTCCCGTTCCCTTCGTCCCTGATGTAACAGGTGAGCGGCACAAACAATGGGCGAGGAAGGCACAAAGGAGCAACCACCTGGGGGATAAGGTGAGCAAACAAACACGGACCTTACCGCCCAAACAGATACCTGTCACTCAGGATACGCGGATGCATACCCGGGCGCAAAAAAACAAACAAACTATTTTTCTGAGTCGGAGCGTGTTAATTCATTAGAGACGCGCCGCATCCGGATACTGACGCGGTATAAAGCCACGTACCTTCGTGCGGCCGCACGTCTCCAATGTGTTAACGCAATGTGTGCTTGCTGCTGTGTACTGATATTTGCCCAACGAGTTTCAGAGCGCAGACCCGCTGATCTTGTTGGTGCACTGTGTGGTTGATTACTAGGTATGTTTTTGCCTGTTACTGAACGAGTTTTAGAGTGTTGACCTCTAAATTCACACACTGGTTGTCTCCCTCGATTCGCCACCGCTGATCAGAGGCCGTGCGGTGGGCCCGGTGTGGCGGTCTGAGATAGGGTCGGTCTGAGACAGGGTGATCGGAGTTGTGCGCATGCGCGGTAGCAGACGATTACCCTACGTCACTTCCTCCGTGCTCAGATAGGGTTCACTGATCCACGAAATTCGAATAGTTAACATCGTGCGGTTGCATTTCATTCTTCGCTGTCACGAGGGAAATTTGAAAATGGAAGAAGTCTCCGACCACCTATCTCGCTTTGTCGAAGAAAGGAACCTGCTGATCGTATACTTGTCGACTGGATTTTACCGCGAGGCGGGGAGTTCAAAAGCAGACAAGAAGAAAACGTTCTGTCAGTCGAAGACCCATGTATTGGAAAGTAAGTTCAATTCATAAAATACTCATAAACAGTATTTATACTGTAGTAGTTATACAGTTCTGTACACTGTCTAGTTTAGCTTCTAGGGACTATTATTTTAAGACTCGCGGGTTTTCAGTGTCCCTTTCATTCATGAATGTAACAGAGTTACAATAGGCTATAGTCAAGACAATTATGATAATCCCTCTGCACCCTTCTCTAGAAAAGACCTTCTTATCCATAATAAAACATTTCCAGTAATGCCATACGCTTCCAACTTTATTAACAATCTTTCATGTGGGGACACTATCAAAAGCTTTTTTGAAGTCCAGGTACACATCTATGGTTTCCTTGTTATCTAGTTTTAAAGTAATATCTTCCAATACCTGCAGTAGCTATGTAACACATGACCAATGTTTCCTAAATCCATGTTGACACTCAGTATACAATCCACCCATAGTCATATGTCCCACTATTTCATCTCTTAACTATTGCTTCAAGTATCTTGCAGATAATGCTAGTTAGTGGAACAGGACGGTAATTACATGGATCACTTCTCGTGCCTTTTTTTAATATAGCCGTGACCGATGCTTCTTTCCGTTCTCTATGAACAGTTACCGTCCATTTCTATAGTTTTATTAAATAGCAACTGGTCATCACCAACACTACTTTTCAGCAAAAGGACAGTCGAAAGACCACCTGGATGCATCCTCGCTCCAAGCACTGGCACCTTATCGACTATGTCCTAGTGCGTCAGAGGGACCGCAGTGACGTCCTCCTCACCAGAGTGATGCCCAGCGCAGAGTGCCACACTGACCACCGCCTTGTCCGCTGCAAACTCAGGCTCCACTTCAAGCCAAAACCCAAGAAATGGGGGCCCCCCAAGAAAAAGCTTGATGTTGCGAGCCTTCAGCGTGACGACGTGAAAGCTGCCTTTCAGACAGATTTACAGCGCAGGCTCAAAGACACAGCGGACCCAGCAGACTCCTCCCCTGAAACACTTTGGGAAGAACTGAAAACTGCTATTGCAAAATCCTCTGCAGAAGTCTTGGGTTTCGCTAGAAAGAAGAATAAAGACTGGTTTGACGAAAACGATGTAGAGATCCAGGAACACCTAGCAAAAAAAAGAGCCGCCCATCAGGCCCACCTAGCCCAGCCTTCCTGCCCTGTGAAGAAGTCTGCCTTCCGCCTCGTCTGCAGCAGTCTCCAGCGCAAGCTCAGAGATCTCCAGAATGAGTGGTGGACCAGACTTGCACAGAGGACCCAGCTTTGCGCAGACAATGGTGACTACAGGGGCTTCTACGAAGCATTGAAAGCAGTGTATGGCCCCAGGCACCTGGTACAAAGTCCCCTGCGAAGCGCGAATGGCCAGGCACCCCTCACAGATAATACCTCCATCTTGAACCGCTGGTCGGAATACTTTCAGAGCCTCTTCAGCGCTGAGCGCACTGTTCAAGAAGCAGTCGTCCTACAAATCCCACAGCTCCCAGTAAAAGTTGAATTGGACGAACCGCCCACCGCTGAAGAGACCCTCACAGCCATCCACCAGCTCAAGAGTGGCAAAGCAGCAGGCATTGATGGAATACCGCCAGAGATCTGGAAACATGGAGGCACAGCACTGCACAACAAGCTCCATGACCTCTTTCTCTGCTGCTGGGAGGAAGGAACACTACCAAAGGATCTCCGTGATGCAGTCGTTATCACCCTGTACAAGAACAAAGGTGAGAAGTCTGACTGTTCCAACTATCGGGGAATTACACTGCTGTCCATTGCTGGGAAAATCCTTGCAAGGCTGCTCCTGAATCGGCTGGTACCTGCCATCGCTGAAGACCAACTCCCAGAGGGCCAGTGTGGCTTCAGAGCAAACAGGAGCACCACCGATATGGTCTTTGTGCTGAGACAGCTACAGGAGAAGTGCCGCGAGCAGAACAAAGGGCTGTACGTAACGTTTGTCGACCTAACAAAAGCGTTCGACACTGTGAGCAGGCAAGGCATGTGGCAGATCCTGGAGCGACTTGGCTGTCCCCCAAAGTTCCTCAACATGATTGTCCAGCTACACGAGGACCAGCAAGGTCAGGTCAGACTCAACAATGACCTCTCAGAACCATTCCCCATTCTCAACGGTGTAAAGCAGGGCTGCGTGCTGGCACCGACCCTCTTCACCATCTTTTTTAGCATGATGTTGAAGCAGGCCACAGTGGACCTCGATGATGACGATGCAGTGTACATCAGGTATCGTCTCGATGGCAGCCTGTTCAACCTCAGACGACTGCAGGCCCACACGAAAACCCTAGACCAACTGATCCGTGAGCTGCTTTTTGCTGATGATGCTGCCCTCGTTGCACACACAGAGAGAGCCCTGCAGCGCATCACGTCCTGCTTCGCAGACGCTGCCCAGCTCTTTGGACTCGAGGTCAGTCTGAAAAAGACAGAGGTCCTCCATCAGCCGGCACCCAAGACAGTGTATCGCCCTCCTCACATCACCATCGGCGAGTCTGAACTAAAGTCAGTGCACCAGTTTACTTACCTTGGCTGCATTATCACGTCGGACGCCAAGCTGGACAAGGAGCTTGACAGCAGGCTGGCAAAAGCGAACAGCGCTTTCGGGCGACTTTTCAAGCGGGTGTGGCACAATCAACAGCTGAAAACAGGCACCAAGATCAGCGTGTACAGAGCTGTGGTCCTCACCACCCTGCTGTATGGTTCCGAGTCCTGGGCCCTCTACCGCAGCCAACTACGACTCCTCGAACGCTTCCACCAGCGCTGCCTGCGTACCATCCTGGGCATTCACTGGAGTGACTATGTCACCAATGTCGAGGTCCTTGAACAGGCTGAAACCGTGAGCATCGAGGCTTTGCTGCTGCGGACACAGCTCCGCTGGGCGGGGCATGTCTCCAGGATGGAGGATCATCGCCTACCAAAGATCACCCTGTTCGGCGAGCTTGCTACTGGACACCGTGACAGAGGGGCACCAAAGAAGAGATACAAAGACTGTCTCAAGAAGTCACTTAGTGCCTGCCAAATCGACCACCACCAGTGGTCTTCGCTTGCTGTGGACCGTGACACCTGGCGCTCCACTATTTACAAGGCAGCTGTCTCCTTTGAGGACTCTCGCAGAGCTAGCCTTAAGGACAAGCGGCTCAGGAGAAAGAACAGAGATGCCGCAACTCAGAACTCTGGCCATACCTTCCCCTGCAGCCACTGCGGTCGAACCTGCCTGTCCCGGATTGGCCTCCGCAGCCACGAACAAGCCTGCAGACGTCGTGGGCAACTCCTATAAAATCTTCGTTCGCGAAGTCCAGCCAAGAGATTAAATAGTATAGATAAGGGTAGTGCCAATTCATCATGTAATTCTCTCAACACAGTTTGTGCTGTTGTACTTAATTGCATTTTGTTTTAAATTGCTTCTACAACTGTTTTATGCTCAGGCATATCAGTCAACACATTAATGTTACTATACCTGTTCTGCATTATTTACAGATGGCACATTGTTCTACATTGTGGGTGGTAAAAAGAGTGAAGTTGTCACCTCTAGACAACAGGTTATGGAAGTCATGCATGCCAACCACTCGCATGCACACAGTGGAATCAATGCGACCCTGAAGAAGATCTCTCAAGGATTTTGGTGGCACAGAATTTTGATTTTAAATGCTGTAGTATCAACTCTTCCGTTATACTAAATGTACCCCCACCCGGGTCTGCCCTGGGGGACTTGGGTGGGGTAACTACTTTTTAGTTCCCAGGGTCACCCTGGTCAGCCCCATAGGGTGGGTTTTCTTCTGTATTCTGGGGCATGTGTTTCTGTCTATCCTTGGTCCCTTCACCTGTATTTTCCTTTTTTAAACTCTCCCTACTGTATGCGCTGCCTGTAGCTCTTGATATTGGATGTGTGTTGCTAAATGGTCTTAGGTTTATTTAGGCCCCATGTCGTAGGTTTATTTAACGTTTTGGACCGGCTGGCGACATACATTCAATATTCTGTTTATTTATTTATTTTTTTTGTCACAAACAGTGCAGGCACGTCCTGAGAAAGCCTTGTTGCTATCGGGACGTTAAGCAATGTACAATCAATCAATCAGTTATACTAAATGCAACCTTTGAAACAATGTCAGTACTTTAAAAAAATTTAATGTTACTGTTCAATAATATTTATAAATGATTTTCCTCTTTATTGCCATCAGATCTAAAGTTGCCTAACTTGCCAGGGTTATGAAAAACTGAAGACGCCGGCACCAGAGCTTAAGCCTATCAAGGTTACTGAGCCTTTGGAGTTGGTGGGCATGGATTTGATAGGTGAGTTTTGTGAGTTACCAAGTAAATAGTATGTTTTATTTTATTGTCCCTCATTTTTTTTTTTAAAGAACTAGTACAGTAGTAGACAATGTTTAAAAAATAATGTAGAGCTGTGTTGAACATTAAAGTTGTTAACTTGTGTTTACATGTTTCGACCATGTACAATTAACAGCCAGGGATGGGTTAGCTACTTTTACACTACTTTCACCCAAAAAGTCGCTAGCTACATTTTAGGACGTCCTCCGCCGTAAACAGTGCCTCACAGATTCACATATAGATCATTCTCTGCTATTTTGAAGGATCAGTTTCCAAGTGTTGGGGGGGTTGCAAAGGTGTGCAGTGTTTGAATCTAGTAACCATTTCTTAGTTGGTACGCCCAAGGACAAGTTTGTTCAGATATTGTTGGTCGGGGGCAATCATTGGATTACGGTTAGTAATGTCCTCTGGGAATCACCTGCACAAGTAAAGATCTATGATTCCATTTACATTAAGTTCCCAGCTGCAGCCAGAAAAAAAGGTGATGGAGCAGATAGCATGGTTGTTGTATTCTGATCATTGTGAAATTACTTTCCAATGGCAGGACGTACAACGCCAGACAGGATGCACAGCTTGTGGCACCTTTGCTGTTGCTAACGCATATGCTTTGTGTGCAGGTATCAATCCAGAAGAGTGCGCTTGGGATCAGCGGCAGATCTGGAACCATCTTGAGAGCTGCCTGTCTGCTGATAGGATGTCCTGTCCGCCTGTCACTGGACCCAGGATCAGCCGTGGAATACTTCACACAGAGCGGGAGCCCATATACTGCAAATGTCGCCAGCCAGCCCTGCGGAGACGTTTCATGGCACAATGCATGGGCTGTGTGGAATGGTTTCATCGTGCATGTGAGACACTTCCTCAAAAACTCACCCCCCACCGGGTCTGCCCTAGGGGACCTTGGTGGGGTTGTCTACTTTTTAGTTCCTAGGGTCACCTTGTCTAACCCCTGCAAGGTGGGTTCTACTCTTTGGGGGGTTTGTATTTCTGTCTTTCTGGTCAATTCATCTGTATTTTTCTTTTGAAATTCTCTCTCCTGTCTGCGCTTCTTGCAGTTCTTTTCTTCATTTAGCGCAGGCACGTCCTGAGAAGGCCTTTGTCGCTTGCGGGACGTAAAGCAATCTGTACTCACTCACTCACTCAAAAAATCATGGAGAGCACCACTTTTTTTCTGCCAGAGATGTTGTTAAGAGTCCTTGACAATGGCATGTATTGATCTATAATCTATCAGTATGCTTTTGTGCACTACTGTGTATTTACACTGTGCAATAATTTATGTTGGATGTCTGTACAAATAGCTTGTGGAATACCTATTGATCTGTAATCTTCTCTATGTTTTTGTATAATAGTGTACATTATATATACTCATCCATACTTTTCCTTAGTGTCATCACTTGGCAACTCTACGCATGCTTATATTCTAATCTGGTTTTTTGTTTGTTGCATTGTACATAAATGATTTGGGGGCCGTTTATTTCAAATATATATGTGCATACGAATGATACGTTTGTCCTTGTGCATAAAAATGTATGTGGAAATTTCGCAAACTAATTTAGTCTCGCAGTCTGCACATGATCTGTGTGTCATAAACATTTTATTCTTTGTTATTGACCTATTTTCATTTCAAAGGGTTCCAAGTGTTACTGTGAAATCATGTTTATTGTCTTCATGCTTAGACCACAATAGTTACTAAGTCATACGGTGTGTGTCTGTGTGTGTGTGTGTGTGTGTGTGTGTGTGTGTGTGTGTGTGTGTGTGTGTGTGTGTGTGTGTGTGTGTGTGTGTGTGTGTATGTGTGGTGTGTGTGTGTGTTTGTGTAGATCAAGTACGTTTGCGAAGATGTATTTCACCTGTGCTTGGGTGTGGGGTTGGTAAGGAACCAGTTTCATAGCCAAGAAATGAGACGGGTCATGTGCTGTTTTTTTTTTTTTTTTTTTTTTTTTTTTTTTTTTTTTTTTTTGTTGTTGTTGTATTTTGTGCATGGCAAATGTGCAGCTGGTGGGCGGTAGTGTTTTTTTTTAGGGAATTGAACAATTAGGGGATGACTAAGGCTAAGAGACTGGACAGTACGGAAACAGCACTGTGGTCCGTGGCCTGTCTCAGACCGACCCTATCCGGCTCAGACCGCCACACCGGAACCGAGGGAGACAACCAATGTGTAAAACTCATTCAGACTTCACTGCAACTTGAGGTGGACCATAGGTGCAGTGAATCTTTCCTGCAGTCCATCGAAGAATCTGGAGTTGTTTTAGCAGTCACTGAAGACCATAGCAACAACAGTCCTTTTATTGACAGTAAAGTCCGCACCGCCATCAGTACATTTCATAGTTTATGTTGACTGTCAGCTCGCTTTGTGTGAATCTTGGCCTGTTTAACTCATTCGCGGCCAGCCGCATCCGGATGCGCGGCATAAGCCGCGCACCCGTTTGCGGCTGGCCGCGAATGAGTTAATGCTCTGCTGGTGTATAAATATTCGGTAAATATTCGGTACAGAGTCGGAGTCAGCCTTTGTGGTCAGTCGTGTCCGAGAGTGAACGCAGCCCCGACTAGCTTCAAGTCACAGTTTCAACGTGGCGAGTACAAATGAATCAGGCAAGTAGCGAAAGGGTTTTTTTTAAGAGTAGGGCATTTATCAAGTGAAGAGGGCTGCACCTTCGACATTCGCTACAGAATCGAGTTTTTTTGTTTGTTTGCTGTGTGTGTGTGTGTGTGTGTGTGTGTGTGTGTGTGTGTGTGTGTGTGTGTGTGTGTGTGTGTGTGTGTGTGTGTGTGTGTGTGTGTTTGAGTGTGAGTGTGTGAGTGTGTGTGGTGCGTGTCACAGTGTGTGGTGTGTGTGTGTGTGTGTGTGTGTGTGTGTGTGTGTGTGTGTGTGTGTGTGTGTGTGTGAGTGTGTGTGTGTCTGTGTGTGTGTGTGAGTCTGTGTCTGTCTGTTTTTCTCTGTCCAGCTAGACATTGTACACGGTTGCTCGAATACAGATGTGTATGGAATATATAGTGGACTTCATTGGCATTTGTGTCAAAAACCATTTTATTGTATCCACTTGTGGCTGAAAATCAGTTTTTTTTTTAAACTGTACCTTGTAAACGGCAAACTGCATGGTATTCAAAAGTGAAGGTTATCAGTACGTATTGTTTGTTGCTACTACATGTAATAAAACCGGAGTTTCACCCCATGTCGGTAACAGGCTGCACGCACAAAGGGTTAACTAGAACATGTGTGATGGTATGGTGGTATTTTTTTTCTTGAACTTAATGGTCTATCCTTCTAATAGCTTAACCCTTTGGCTGTCGGTAGCGCTTTTAGTCGCGGTGATCACCGCCAGGAGCCAGGAATCACCGCGACTAAAAGCGCTACCGACAGCCAAATGGTTAATTAGATTAGTTTTTCTTACTTGAAATGTGTCTTGGTGTCACAAGTAACCGGAAGCTGTTTATTTCTAATTTCATTTTCCGAGCTACGGATGTCAAAGATGTTGAACTGCCATGATTTACTGCTATCGTGCTGACGACACTTGGGTGAATGAGAGGGATTCTAGTTTCAACTTATATTGTCTCCTAGAGTGGATTAGGTCTTTGGCTACGGATTGCGACTTCAGCCGCTGAGCGATTAATAATAATTCCACTCTAGAACACTATCAAAGGCGAGATGCGCCCAGCCGAGGCTCGCTTGTAAAAGCAAGTGCGTGTGCTTGGTTATTTTTAGCGCTGAATGTGCCGGACAAGACTTTACTGACTTGGCATGCCCACCGGCATCCCGGCCGGAAATGAATTCTTAACAAAACTGATTAGTGGCAGAGTACATAATACGGAAAAGTGAAGTAGGCACAGATTTTTAACGGTATCGTCAGTAGCAGTCAAGGGGTTAACCCTATTGCTGTCGGTAGCGCGTTTTGTTGCGACTCAGTGATTCCTGCAAGAATCATCGCAACAAAAAGCGCTACCGACAGCCAAAAGGTTAAATATACACGCCGGCAGGTGCTGATGAGCAACACCTGTACAAGATAACTTTATTAATCCCCCCCAAAAAATCGGGAAATTACACTGTCTGCTCCATCAAATTAGCAAGGAAAACCAAAGGAATTTAAGAAAATGAAAAGTTTATAAATACACATAATAATAATAAAAGATACACACACATACACCCGCTCACGTGACTCAACCCAATGTCTCTATTAAAAGAGTCATTGTATAGGTTGAAAGCCCAGGGGATGAAAGATTTTTTTTCGGTACGCATTATGGGCAGTCTCAGAAACAAGCGGGAAATACACATCGCCAACGCCACCACGAATGAGTATAAACAGCAACTAATGAGGTGAAGCTGTGTCTGTACTTTTATTGTACTGAATTTGGAGGTGTCCTCTCAGTGAAGACTACATACAAGTTTAGGACAAAGATCGACCAACTCTGCTCGTCTCCCTCGATCAGCTAGGCAGCGAATCAAGAGAGACAACCAATGCAGTCTGGAAGAAGCCTCTGATACCTCTTTCTAACGTCCACATAATTTTTTTTCAGCGGGTTTCACTTCTCTGATGCATACAGATTACATATCCGCCTGATGAAACTCTGTCATCCTTGAGCAATTTTAATTAAAATTAATTAAAGAAAAAAATAAAACTCGCTGTTTGGTTTTAGCCTGCGCAGTACGACATACACCAGCCTGTTCCGAAAGTGCCGGCAAGACACTCAGCATCTGCAAAAAGCATAGAATCTCATGAGCTTCCGCTCTGAGCGGAGGCTTACAAAACTCTACGTCTCTTGCTGACTCCCGCCGTGTACTATGCGAGCAGACTCTGAAAGTGACGATTGACGCGCAGTTCCTGGGTCGGCGGGGATGGAGCTACTGGTAAACCTGTCGCGATCACCCAAAAAAGAAAGTAATCTCTTGCAGTTGATATGATGTATATGTAATAAAATTTTGGCAGGCTTTATGCTGTTTCGGGTCCTAACCGCGATCCGTGTCTCGTCAAACAATTCAGTTCAACAACATATAACACATAATTTGATTTATTCTGATCGAATTTGAATTCGCCGTCAGACCGGGTTTTAATGTGCGTAAATATAGTGCATGCCTTCATTATTTTTTCGGGGAATAAACGAACACAGCCTTACTGAAAGAAACAAAGATCCTCATGAGCCCCCGCAGGTGCGGGGGCTCAGGAGAATCAAAGGCTCTTGCTGATCCCACTTTGTACCTACGTTCCTCGGATGGCTTGAGTTTCTTTAATTACCAAATTTTCAGACGGCTATCAGTGAACGGTCAGCACATAAACATTGTTCCAGAGTACATCGCTTTTGGATTTTATTATTTAATTTGATGGATTTTTTTTCACGCCAACACGCAAGACAAACCGGTAAGTACCTGATTACATTCTTTTGGTTGTACTTCCCTGCAGATGATTTAAGGATTGACCAGTAGAGTTTTAACGCCGCCGACCGCCGGTGACTCAGTAATGACAGTCTGATCATCATGCAGTGTTGTTAATCTTTTCATGAGTTGTATTTACTTTTCGTTCAAAGTACTTCTTCTAATTGCGTTTTCTTTGTCGTTGTTAATATTATAAGGATAGGAGATGTATCATTAATCGACCTAAGGCGTAAGCGGTCTCAGTTCCGCGGCCATTATTTCATTTGGCCTATGTTAGCAATGTCAGGTTATAAAATGTACTAAATAATGTTGATGTTAATTTGCGTTGTAAATGCAAATCTTTTGTTGGAAGTCATACATCGGGGTTATCATGGAAGTAGGAGACAAAATACAAACAAACATGTGCGACTGAGACGGCCGCCGTTGAAAAAAGTATGGAAACCCATAATGAACATAAGTTCATATTCGTGTTTTTTTGGGTACTTTTCAAACTGCCGTAACGGACAGAAATATGACTAAAACATGCAGAGAAGCTACTACAGATGTAAGAAATAGTGTGTGTGCGTGCATGCGTACATGCGTGTGTGTGCGCGTGCAGGCATAGACGGTGTGTGTGTGTTGCCGCTGCTCACTGGAACTATGCGAGGTACAGTCTGTACTACCTGAGGTCTATGGAGCGTCTGCCGAAGAACGTATTGACGGACAGTTTTCTCCGAAGAAAGCACGTGATGCGCCACAAGGCTGCACTCTAGAATGGCACTTGGTCTGACATGTTCATCGAAACACCTTTCATAAGATATGGGGCACGGTCAAGGTGGCTTGGTCGGCATCACGCTCAACCCTGGGGCGCAGAACAGATGGGCACTCAGTCTCCATACATGCAGTCAGCTCATCAGAGACATCATGATTGCTAAAATCCGAGAACACAACACTGCATCACAGAGTGTGACTCAGTGTTCACCAAAAAAAAAAAAAAAGAGAGAGATACAAGCCCGAATACAGTCTGATGGAAAAGACAAAGAAGAAATCCGAAAGAAACTTCAAGCCTGCATCAACCCGCTCACTCCAGAAGACGACCCAAGCAATGAAATTGTCAACATTGCGACGGGAATGATATCCAGCAGAACGTCAATGTTGATAGAGCTCAGTCTTGAGTTGGGAATTTCAATATGCAAGATTTTGAAAGATCGTGGCCTGACAGATTCATTCCCTCCCTGAGCAAACAAGTTGTCAGCATGGCAGTAAGCAACTATAAAACAAGGATCTGGAGCAACGTATGACACACAACTGATCTACAGCAGAGCTATGATTTCACCTTGAAAAACCTGTTCCAACATGAATTGGCGCCAATCCCGACATCTATGTTTACGGACAATGGACACATGAGACTTGCTACAACAAAGTCAGTACTAAACGAAACTTGCAGTGCGAGATGTGCGTACGTACATGCCAGAAGGCAGATCTTGTCATCATAGATGGCTGTGCAGTGATGTGGACAATATACTGGCAATCGCAAGGCTCTGTGCAAATGTATCTGACAGCTTTCTAGGCTGCATTATCACAAAGCTCCGAGAAAGTGAGGTGTACCTTGTCTTTGACAGGTACTATCCGATCAGCATCAAACGTACTACCAGATCCTCTCGTGCTGTGGACACAGGCCACAAGGCGTCACCAGCTGAGGCCAGACACTCCATTACCACCTCAAAACGTTGCACTAACTGTTACGGAAAATATAACACAGCTCATCGCCATCATCTGTGAGAAACTGCTAGACAAAGTGGCTGGTCTCAGGCCAAGGGAAACATTCAATACAAGCTGCTACTGACCGGTGATGATCCCGTCCCAACAGAAGTCATGAAGGACATCCCCTCCCCAGCATATGATTTGAGGACAACTCATGAAGAAGCTGACATCATTATTGACCAGCAAATGGTCCGGGCAGAGGAGCAAGGGTACTCATCCGTCAGGATAATGTCAGATGACACAGATGTGTTCATTTTGCTCTTACATTATTACATGTCTTGCAAGCTTACTGCTGCCGTTGTGATGGAAGGCACCAGCGCTCAGAAGACCTCTGTTGACACAGCGGCAAGTATGAAGAAACACAAGGATATTGTGCCTGAACTGCTTGCAGCACATGCCTTTTCAGGGTGTGACACAGTCGCCTGTATGTGGGGCATTGGCAAAGGTACAATCCTAAGGGTGCTTCTCAAAGGGTTGCATCTTCAAAGCATGGGGGACCAACATGCCAGTTTCAGTGACATCATCCACCAAGCAACACATTTCATTTGTACTTGTTATGGGTGCAGATGTATTAGAGAGCACGTCATAGATCAGGTACGAAGCATGGCTAGTTAGAACGTCCAAGAAGGTGGTGTCCACTTCCAAGCTCACTGCCACTAACGACAGCAGCCTTCCAAGAGAACGTAAAACGTGCCCAATTGCAAGCATGTCTCTGGAAGAATGCTCTCAACCTGATCCTCCAGATCTCAGTCCAGCTGGCTTTGGGTGGTACAAGCGGACAACTTAACTTTGATGCCTATCGGGCTGCCTCCTGGAATCAAAGCCGCACCTGCGGAAGTACTGAGGATGTTAAAGTGTGGCTGTGGCACAGATGAACAGCACTTTGTGGATGTACACAGCACAAATGACATGTACAGTCGTCTGCAGGTGTCATCTCAATGAGAACTGCCTTTACCTGTGGACAATACGTGCAGCTGTGCAAGAAAATAAAGACGACGAAGAAGAAGAATGCGAGATGTAACTGACTGTGTCCTTGACCCATAAAAGACCGAACTTTCACATGCTAAGTACTCATGCAGGTCTAGAAATACTTCTCTATACAGTCACGTCACAAAATATCAGTGACGTTTCCTCTGTTTACATTTTCTGTTCGGATTAGAAATATGTTGCATTATGACTGGTGTAATGGAGAGCCCGTGTTCCATTTAAATCATAATTTCCGGTAGCCATCTTGGATGCCATATGGGATAATGCAGTACACCCAATCTAATGTTAGAACTATTGTGTGTTTCACTCGCTACAACTAGTATACTTCTTGATGTTTTCAACAAAAATACGCATTCTGTGGTACGGAACATATATTAGGGTCAGTTTTTAAAATATACTGGTCGCTATATTGAGAGACATCTTGAATAATCAGCATCTAATAACAGATCATTAATAATGTATGTCTAAACTCT
The DNA here is from genome assembly GCA_036245525.1 of Semisulcospira habei. Lineage (NCBI taxonomy): Eukaryota > Metazoa > Mollusca > Gastropoda > Semisulcospiridae > Semisulcospira > Semisulcospira habei. Next base: position 295,126,906 of record BTPG01000002.1, on the reverse strand, counting down.
TGCAATATATCATATGAATCATATATCCTGGTTTCTGTCACAAAACGAGCGCTCTGTGTGGCGTAAAAGATGTTTCACGTCATTTTTAATGTTTTGGCGCCCATCTGGGCGCCCATCTTGAATAATAAATGCATGCAAACAAACATCACAAGTATACTTATTTATTTCAATGTCACCTAAATCATATTTCCTTTTTTTTTCATTATAATTTAGCCCTCTGTGTTGCATGGAACATGTTTTATGGCATTTTTTTTATAGTTTGGCAGCCATCTTGGCGGCCATCTTGAATATATCAAAATGCTCAACAGTGACAGAGTGTCATCAGTTGGATCTGCAATCTATGGGTACCAAAGAGTTGAAACCCGCTCAGAACAATTATGAGGTACTTTTTTTTAGGTTATACTAAAAATCACTAAATGGCAACCAGACTAATGTGAGATCGACCCTGATACTGAGTTCAGGAGGCTACTGCCATAATAACTTGACGCCTGGGACTGATCTAGATCTCTTTTCTGACCTTCCTGTTTTCCGTCTTGTCGCGTAAGTCGTTTAGCCCCAATGCCCTACAGCAGGAGATGGATCGACTATGATAATTCAAAGGTAGTGTCAGATTAGCTTGGCGCCTTCAGGCGCCAAGCTAATCTGGCACTACCGGCCCTTAAATTATCATGGTCGTTCCAGCTCCTGCAACTGGTTACACATCCAAACCTTGGGAAATGAGGCTGTGGGGTTAAATGGGTTAAGGCTTCCCTGACAACAAAGCATTCTGCATGAAGCAGTTTATGAATACATTTGCTCAGAACCTATCTATTGTATTGGTTGTTTGTTTTTCGTTCTTTCTGTTTGTTTGTTGTTGTTGTTTTGGTTTTGGTTTTTCCCTTTATATCTTTCTTTATCTTTGTCACTGTGCGTATGTTATGTTTCTGAAACCTTTGTTCATTCAAGGACCAAAGGCCACAACCGAACAAGAGACATGGAAGCAAATTGCTCTCAGCAAGAGGTATAGATTCTCATGAGCCCCCACAACTGCGGGGGCTCATGAGGATCTATACCTCTTGCTCGTGGATGGCGGTAAGATTTTCTCGGCAGGGAAGGGGTTAATATCTTTGTGATTGCTTTATGTCGAGTGCACATGCATCTGAATTGTCTTGATCTTCCTTCGGGTCACGTCTCACCCATGTAATTTTCCCGCACGTCAAGTCTGTTGCGTTAGTTTTTGCATCCATTTTCCAACAGCAATTCGTCAGACTTCATTGCTTTTCGTACATGCACATACGTCATCGATGGATCAACTTAACCGGCAAGGGCACAGGCTACAGCAAAAAAACAAACCAAAAAAAATAAATAAATAAACTTTTTCACGTCTGGTATCGATTTAACCTCTTCCCTGCCACTACGTACACTTTTGTTTCCAAAATCTTTTTCTCATTGACCGACCGTCAAAGAAACAGATAAAAACTGGTTTCAGCGAGGCATAATAGATCTTCATCGCGGGGGCTCTTGAGGATCTATGTGCCTGGCTGTTGGATCGTGTTTACTTTTTCTCGGCAGTGGAGGGGTTAAAATATTGACATCTTCTTTTCTTCTGTTATGCAATCATTTCAGTGAAACAGAGGAGTTTAGTACAATCGACTGGGATGGTGTACTATTTTCTTCTGTTATGCAATCATTTCAGTGAAACAGAGGCGTTTAGTACAATCGACTGGGATGGTGTACTATTTTCTTGTTATGCAATCATTTCAGTGAAACAGAGGAGTTTAGTACAATCGACTGGGATGGTGTACTATTTTCTTCTGTTATGCAATCATTTCAGTGAAACAGAGGAGTTTAGTATAATCGACTGGGATGGTGTACTATTTTCTTCTGTTATGCAATCATTTCAGTGAAACAGGAGTTTAGTACAATCGACTGGGATGGTGTACTATTTTGTGCATCGTAAAAAAGTTGACTGTAGCCTGTGTTTCCGAGACTCATTACCGATGCTTGGCTGCCATTGGCCAGGAATTGATCGAGAACACGCAAATGAAAATCTGTACTTTTTACACACCGACGACTCTCTCAGTCTGAGGACATAACTGGCGTCGGTCGATGTCAGCAAGAGGCATAGATTCTCATGAATCCCTGCAGCTGCAGGGGTCGTGAGAATCTATGCATTTTGAGTTGTGCCGTCCGGACGATAGAATGGAATTTCTTACGACTTAATTACGTGCAGTAAATCTTCTCGCTTAACATAATATCATTAACTCATTCAGCCCGACACACGTATTTCCCAAATTTTAGAAGCGTCATCTAATGACTATGCACCTGTTGCACGAGATGGATCGACCATGATAATTCAAGAGTAGTGCCAGATTAGCTTGGCGCCGACAGGCGCCAAGATAATCTGGCACTACCCTTGAATTATCATGGTCGACCCATCTCCTGCTGTAGTGCGCCAGGGTTGAATGGGTTAAAGATTTAGTTGGACTTTTACTTACGTATCTTCAGGTCTGCTTGGAAACGAGCTGCATTAATCCGCCTGAGGCTCCGTGAAGTGTCAGTCTGCTTTGGACCTGGGGTTTATCCATCTTCAAACAGAAGGATATGGTCTTATGATCAGAGAGAAGATAGCCTGTGACGCACACCATTATGAACAACGTCACACTCATCACCAGTGATCAGCCAGTCCAGAATTTATAGAGGTAGTCTGGTATTCCTGTTCTGGTGGCTTTACGTTAAATAATTGAAAGAAACTTGTTTGGAAGTTTGTCTTCTTTACACATTCATTGCGGGAAGAATTCCAATCAATTTGCAGCTGTAAGATGGCCTTAGCCGCCTGCTCGGCGTTAAACCCCAATAACTAACCAACTAACCAATCAGTTTGGAACTTTCATGTGGCAATTTTGTGCCCGTAGAACAGTGTAAAAAAGAGGTTAACTTGATACCCTTCTTTTAACAGTCCATGTGTCTAAAGGAGAAGAAGAGTAGAAAGTCTTCCAATTTCCTACATTCAAACTTTATAATTTTAGATAGCTGTTTTGTCCAAGATTATTGTAAGACTTACTAAGGTACATTAAGAACATTCATAAAGGAGACAGTGGTAACTATTCACCCTTTACTGTCTCGGGGTAAGTCCCGATAGTTTCCTGCTGTACTGAGATTCCAAATGTTGGGAGTTGTCCTTTTGAAGACTGCATTATGTTGTATCAGGCAGATCGACCATGATAGTTCAAGGATGGTGCAGGAATAGCTTGGCGCCTTCATGGTCGATTGAGATGTTGTAGTGTGTCCGGGTTCTGGCTGAAGGCAACGATTGTGCAGATGGAGAAGAGCTGGGTCAGAAGCTGGTCTTGGTGTGTATTTACAAGCATACGTCCAGTCGGAGTCCTGCACAATACACTCCACAGACAGAGGCACTTCTGTGGGTAATCATATTTCCCACTGAAGACCTGCTGTCTGAGAACCCTTTTCTGGTTGGGATTCCTGGACCTGGGGCTATATCAAGAGAGCGAGCTCCATCATACATAACGAGCACCATCCTGCACATAGCCTGTTCGAGCCCTTGCCATCTGGCTTACGCTTTAGATCCATTAAGGCCAAAACCAATCGTTTTCAGAAAAGCTTTTATCTCTTGGCTGTTCAAACCCTGTCTAATGTGGCCGCGATATGATATAACTCAGCAGACTGACTCAAAGTCCCTTTAGAATTACCTACAGCCCATCTTAGTCGTTTATAGTTCTTTATATGTTCTATTAAACCTCTTCTTAAACAAGATATACATTCACTTTACAAATACATATGCATTTAGCTAATCTGTTTTCGTTGCGCGGCGGCTCACTTGGCGGTCAGTTTTTGTTGTCATAATATGGTTATTATGCTATAGATTTATTTTATTTTACTTACTTAGATGTGTGTGCATATTTAGTACAATAACTGCTATACATATGTGTGGTTTGGTATTTTTGAGTCTGCTTGATTGTAATGATTGTAATTGTAATGATTGTAGTCAGGGGGCCGCATGAGGATCTGTGTCTCTTGCAGTTGGATCGTTTTCACTCCTTCAATGCGGTGATGAAGGGGTTACACTTTTATTAACTTTTTAATGATTGTTTGGTGTATTGATCTTAATATGGACGCTCGTCAGTTACGCCGCAAAAAAAAATTCCTAATGTTTTTGCATCTGGCAATAAAGTTTATCTTATCTATCTTATCTTATCTTATATGCGAACGGTTCAAAACGAACTGCTCCAGGACTTTCGTTGCCAAAATTCGCCGATACAACGTGTTCTCAATGCTGTTTTGCCTCGGCTGAGACTTTTCTATCCTTCTTTTGACAATCCACGTGTGTAGGCACAATTATCGGTTTGCCTACTGGCCAGTATGCCATCGTGGATCTCTCCTTACGTAAAACGGAGAAACTTGACGAGTTTACGACATTCTAAATTCATAAATTAAAATTGGTTCCTTGGTGCAGCATTATTGCAAGATATACTAAGAACATTAATAAAGGAGATATTGCAAACTATTACCCCCCTTCTCTGCCACTGTACGTACATTTCTGTTTCTGAAATGTTCGGTCAGTCATCAGTTCAACAACCAAAAGTCACAACCGTCCAAGAAATATGGATACAAATTGGTCTCAGCAAGAGGCATAGATCTTTATGGGCCCCCGCAGTCAGGGGGCCGCATGAGGATCTGTGTCTCTTGCAGTTGGATCGTTTTCACTCTTGCAATGCGGTGATGAAGGGGTTACACTTTTATTAACTTTTTACGCTTATGCAACTGTCCCAAGTTCACACTTATACCTTATCATTCGGAATACACCAGTGTGTGAAATAAGTTTGACTAAAATAGTTCAAGGGTAGTGCCAGAATAGCTTGGCGCCTCTAGGCGCCAAGCTATTCTGGCACCACCCTTGAACTAAAGCCATTTGTCTATATCCTTATATGTAAGTAATATAATGTGGCTTGCATATGGCAGTGTACAAATTTGAAGCTTTTAGCCGCAGTATGATATGGGTTAAATCGCCCGCAGTAATCAGTCTTGTGTACCGTATTCGCACTTTGGTACCCCTTAAATGTGCGATACGTGGCTGTTCCACTGTTTTATGTAAGTGATTTTTATGCTTAGTGCCCTTGCACGTGCGCTTTTATGACGTCATCGACGAGTGCTTGAGCAATCTCTTCTGGCCGCTGGGTTTTATGGGGCAACTTTGCAACAAACAGAACACTAATTCTTCTCAACAGATGGAAAACGGTTTAGGCGTATGCTTCTGCAAAGGAATCAGCGCCAGGAGGAGCAGAATGTGCTGCCTTGTACTGTGCAGCTTAATGTAGACTTTTAACTAGCCATGAAAAAAATGAAATTAACAATAATAAATGAATAATAAATAATGTTTATTATTGATTTTTGATAATAAATAAGAAATAAATTATATAAGAATTTTTGGGTAAATGAATGAATAAATGAATGAATTAATGAACAGTAGTTAAATGAAATGAGTTAAAGGCATGGAGTAAGCTTAGATTTGTACAAAAGTATATTTATGTAGGTGCTCACTCAGCCTGGTGTAAGACACTCATTTTGAAGGCGGATACATTTTGCTCACACTGGTTGTCTCCCTCGATTCAGTCGGTACCGCCATAGTGGATCCGGTGAGGGAGGCAACCAATGTGAGGTTTTATCTCAGCCATCAAAGCCACTGACGGGTTCTAACGAGGTCCCGCAGTCTCAGAAACTCAGTGTCGTTTCATAAAAGTGCCCATCTACAGCAAAAGGCCGGTTCACTGGATCACGAGTCCCTGCAGGCCGGCAGATGCAAAGTTTCATGAGCCTCCCGCGGCCACAGGTCACGGGAGGCTCATGAAACTTTACACCTTTTGCTGCCGACTGCGGGCACTCATAATAATTCATTGCACGTCTTGCTGCTGCCGGAACTGCAAATTGCTCTTGAAAATTTACACGGCCTCTTGCTGACACCAGAAAGGGCATGTCTGTCGTTTTGTTTCCATCCTGTCCTTGTTGCATTTGCCGGACGTTTCACGCTGCTCAGTGGGGGTCGTGGCTGCCATGCCACACAGGCTCCCTCCCAATTACTGATCACTCCATCGCCTTAACTGAATTCCCAGTAAGCAGAGGGCCACAGGGCCGAATTCGGCCGCTGAGTGCACGGTCGTGCTGCGCGGGGCAACTGTCGTCCCCAGAACCTTTCGATGTCTGCGGTTCTCGCCATGGGCGGGGGCTGATGTGGCCGGTTCGCACAATACGTGCCAGCACTAAGAAATGTCACGCTGCCATGCCGTTCAGTTCAAGTTCACATCTGCCTCATTATCAACTCGCGCCTGCTCGGCGTTAAACCCCAAAAAACTAACTCATTATCAACCCGGCGGCAGTTCTCGCCGGCGCAGCAGTTATTCAGTGTCGAGAAATGCCGTGCTGCCACGAGTTTAACTCATTCAGCCCTGACGCACTACAGCAGGAGATGGGTCGACCATGATAATTCAAGGGTAGTGCCAGATTAGCTAATCTGGCACTACCCTTGAATTATCATGGTCGATTAATCTCCTGCAACAGATGCATAGTCGTTAGATGACGCCTCCAAAATTTGGGAAATACGTGCGTCGGGCTGAACGAGTTAATTAGACGTTGTACAGAATACGTCGTAAATGCATGCTATATCGTAAAAACGCATTTGGTTCTCGCACCCTGACGTGACTTGCTTCAGGTCCCGGCTAGCGGGGCAAAATAAAGGCATGTCGGTCTGTAGGACAGAGGCTCAGTGTTGGATTTGGTTAGTTAGGGATTTAACGTCCACGGCACCGAAGTGATAATGGACGGCCCTGACGGGAGGGTTATGGGGGACAGGGAAATCTATTGCCTATGGAGTACGACCTGAACACTGCAACTGTGCCACTTTGATTTACCAGGACCTTCCAACGGACATGCTGTGGAACAAGCCCGTCTTTTTTCCCTGGATTGCGAGTCCAGATACCGGGGCCCCGACGGGGACATCAGTGTTGGAAAATAGTATAGTTTCTTTAGACTAAGTGGGAAACGCCAAACTATTCTTGCACCATCCTTGAACCGTCACATGGTAGATCTGTCTCAGTCCTGAACTGGAACGTAGTCCTCAAAGAACAACTCGAATTCAGGGCATTTCGACCTTGAGTAGAGCTCAGTGTATCGTTAACCCTTTGTCGGTAGTGGGTTTATTTCGCTGATTTCTAGTTAACTCTTTGGATGTCGGTAGCGGTTTTATCGCGATGATTCCGACAGGAATCATCGCGACAAAAATCGCTATCCGACAGCCAAATCGCTATCCGACAGCCAAACGGTTATTATTCTGGTGTTGACTGCAACTCGCCGACTAAATCATGTGTCGATCTAGACGCCAGTATACATACACAGCACGACAGCCAAACAAGAGGGACGGATCTTGTCGATCCTTCGCTTATTGCGGGCCTATCGAGGATCAATGCCCCTTGCAAATGGATGTCGTAACTCGCTGTTGCAGACACCCCCTCCAGACTGTACTGCGCCTCCTCCTCAGTTGTCAAGTTATAATGCATGTGTAGATAATGAAGCTGTACGTACACATTTTCCCCAGTGCTGCCGTGGCAGCGCCTATGATTCTACAGCATATATTTTACGTGTTTTGCGTTCGCTCTTACCCGTCATTATACACCCATCAAGACATGACTCATGCATGCCTTTATTTTGTGTTCTTTCTTTTCGCTCCACTTGGGGTGGCATCTGCAGCCTGTAGAAGCGTTAACACATTCTGCTCCAGGACCGAAATCCGCAAATTTTGAACTAAGTTGCCCCCTGAAGACTGTATCAGTTACACTTCTGGAAACAGATCGAGCGTGATAGTTCGTGCCAGAATACCAAGCTATTCTGGCACAACCCTTGAACTATCACGCTCGATCCATGTCTTGCCGTGGCGTGTCGGAGTTGAATGAGTTAATCCATAGAGCCCTGACATGCTACAACAGGATGTAGTTCACGGGTGGTGTCATAATAGCTTGGCGCCTGTAGGCGCCAAGCGGCTATTCTGACACCACCCTTGAACTATCAAGCTCGATCTGTTTCCAGAAGTCAGTGTAATACAGAGGATCTTCAGAGGGCAACTTCAACATTTGGGGGATTTCGGTCCTAGAGCAGCATGGAATGTGTTGGCGGAGTGGTGTGCGCGAAGGTTAGCGAACATAACGCAAAGCCCTACGGGCCGCCACCGCCGTTCCCATTTGCAAGGTCAAGCTGACCGTAGCTGTAAACCTGAACCTCGGGTGTTCACATCCGGCCCAGTTGCAACGAAGCGTCTTCGGGCTCACGCCGGACGGCTGCCGTGCGCTCGCTGTGCCGGGAAGTCGTGGACCGGCGAAGACCTTTGCTTATCGGGATACGACTGACTGGTTTCGAAAACAATCTGGTTTACAATGGGCACCGTCTTTCCTTTTGGCTGGCGAAATAATTGTGGTCTTCCTTTCGAGGATCTGCCCAACACACGTTGACCGAGGGGTCAATGAGTTTGCATTTAACCCTTTCCCTGTCACTGTACGTACACTTTTGTTTCTCAGTGAAACCTTTGTTTATTGAATGACCAAAAGCCAAAACCGTCAAAGAAACATGGATATTTACCTGAATTTACCTGAATTTACCTGAGTGGCCACTGAGCGCGGCCGACGGGGTAGGAAGTTTGAGAACTTATTTTAACCCCCTTAACTGTCTCTTTATCATGGCGGTTCTTGAACTGGTTGACAGTTTCAGCTTCGACAATTGTTTGTTTCAGAGCATTCCATGGGTTCACAACTCTTTGGGAAAAAAAGTCATATGTTTTTTCTAAGATTCAGTCTGGACCTCCCTTTGAACAGTTTGCTGCTGTGACCTCTATGGTAAAATGATGACTGGCATGAAGTAAAAAATATGTCCGCAGAAACTTTTTCAAGTCCCTTTATGATCTTGAAAGTCTCGATGAGATCTCCCCTGTCTCTCCTTTCTTCCAATTTCTGCAAATTGCAAAAGGCCAGTCTCTCCTCATACGGCAGGTGACCAATCCCTGTAATCGATCTTGTAGCTCTCCTCTGCACCTTTTCCAACTCTGCGATGTCTTTTTTGAGGTAAGGTCGCCATGCTTGGATACAGTACTCTAAATGTGGTCGTACAATTGTTTTGTAGAGTGGGACAATAACTTCTCTAGTTCTGGCTGTAACTGTTCGCATGATCTGCCCCACTGCTCTGTTGGCTCGTTTTGCTGCCACGCAGCACTGGCGACTGACCGACAGTGACCTGTGCATGATGACGCCTAGGTCCCTTTCTTCCTCCACTGCTCCAAGTTCTTGTCCTCCCAGCGTGTAAACCTGACAAGTGTTTCTACGGCCTGCATGCAGAGTCTTGCACTTGTCCACGTTATACTGCATCAGCCACCTCTCTGACCATCTTTCTGCTACCTTAAGGTCATGCTGTAGTTTGTCGCTCCCCGCTGGGTCGGAGACGTCGCCGTAGATCTTAGTGT
>BTPG01000002.1:294997413-295112413 GCA_036245525.1 Semisulcospira habei | reverse complement strand
CGCTAATAAAATACAATGTTCTTTCGATCCAAATCAGTGAGTTAAACGTTGACCTTAGACAGTCCACTGTACAGGGAACAATAGACAACAATTCATCAATTTCCACGAACGTGTCAAATGCACGTGAAACATCGTCAGTTTTTTGTCAAACGCTGTGCGATATTGGCAAGCGTATCAAAGGCAGGCAGGTGAAAAAACTCGGCAAAGTCGTGATGCACGTGCTAAAGGGGTCAGCCGTGAACAATGAACACTTCTGTTTCCCTACAAATACCCGTACAGCAATTGTCATAACTGTCACTTAACTAACCATGCCAACAGGACGAAGCCTAACGCCAGTAGATCAAGGCGCTAGTATGGCTGCAGGAAGGAATTTCTGGACGAGAAGTTGGGAGACGTCTTGGGGTGTCCCATTCAGTGATCCAGATGCTGCTGGCACGATTCCAAGGAACTGAAAGGGCAGAACGACGACCCTGCTCAGGACGCCCTCGCTGCACCAGCAGAAGGGAGGACAGATACCTGTGTGGCGGCTCTGCGTGACCGAACTGTCACGTCAACCACTCTGCGACGTCAACTGATGCAAGCTGCAAACGTTGACGTCAGCAGAAGCAAAGTCTACCGACGTCTGCGCGAAATTGGGCTGGCTTCATGCAGAGCAGCAGTGAGAATACCCATCACTCCAGCTCATTGCATAGCCCGGGTTGCCTGGTGTCGTCAACATGTGAGGTGGAACAGACTCCAGTGGACTCAGGTTCTGTTTACTGATGAGTCACGGTTAACTGTGTCCTTCAACGACGGAAGGGTGAGGGTCTGGAGACGCCAGGGCGAGCGATTCACGGATGGATGCGTCCAAGAGGTGGATCGTTACGGAGGAGGCTCAGTCATGGATTGGGCAGGCTTCAGCAGGAAGGCAGGGACCCCCCCCCCCCTTTCCATGTCATCCGAGGCACCCTGACTGGACTGCGCTATCGGGACGAGATTGTGCAGCCCCTCATCCAGCAAGCTCTCCAAGCCATAGGCGACAATGCTGTTCTGCAGGACGACAACGCTCGACCTCATCGCGCCCGTGTGGTGGATCAGTACCTTGAGCAACGGGGCATCATGAGGATGGAGTGGCCAGCTCGTTCACCTGATCTGGCTCCCATCGAGCACCTCTGGGACGTGCTGGGGCAACGTGTAGTCAGCAACCAACCCCCCCCCCCCCCCACCTCAAGGCGTCCTCCAGCTGACTCAGTTCCTGCATCAAGAGTGGGAAGCGATCTAACATGTTCTCCGAACCATGGTGAACTCCATGCGTCAACGCTGCATTGAATGCTTGGCTGCAAACGGTGGGTACACTCGCTACTGACTGGAGCAGTCTTGTGTGACTTTTCAAATGAGGTGTGGGTGAACATTCTAACGTACTGCTGTTGTTACAATTGCTTGATTTACTCAAAACTTAAATGAAATTGTTACTTAATAAATTAGCAAAGTACTGGCTCCAAGTATTGTTACATTATTTGTGTGGTGTTGTCGGTGCTTCTGCGATAAAAAGTGGTCATTACGTTTTGACCATTAGTATTACTATAACGCTCAAAATTTACATCATATACACAAACACAAACGAAGAACAGACGCCAGGAACGTGCAAGTCGCTGGACTGACTAGTGTAATTGACGCGGTGTCAGCTGGCGATATCGACAACCTGAGAAACGTGAAGAACTAAATAAACAAACCTGCTGGCATTTTCCGCAATTATGCGTGATCTAGTAACAAGTAGAATTTACTCAGTAACACGCACGGTTATACAAAGCACTGGATGTGCTCATAGTTAGACAAAATCTACGTGCTGAGTCGACAGCGATATGCAGTCATCTGCCATTTATGTGTTTGTCTGAACACCGCAATCATCCGAAAAATGAATGTTTTATTTTGTTTTGGACTGGGTACATAAATTATATAGAGCAACATTTTGCCTGATATAGTGCCGATAACTGTCAGATGTGATTACTTGATCCGAATCGTGAAAATGTCCTCGTCTGACGACTCCGGACATTTTGATTCGGCTCTCGTAACTTGATCACATCTGCCTGTTATCCGGCACGATATCAAGCAAACTGTTGCTCAGTATAATATAATACAGCTACTATACTGACGAGCAAAGGAAATGCGCCATTTTCGGAACCATTGTCAGCAAAAGAAATGAGACATTTTCGGAACCATTGGAAACACTTTAGTGTTTCCGATGGTTCCGAAAATGTCGCATTTCTTTTGCTCGTCAGTATATAGTAGCTGCTAACAACCTCTCAAACCACAGCCGCGTGCTCCAGTTGATACGTGTTATGTATAGATAATGCTATTACTGACAACTTGACTGACAACACCGCCGGAGTCTCTGGAGAAGGCTTCAGCTGAAGGACTTGTACGCACACTGGCACCAAAAGAACCTGTTCTGAGCGACCATCCTTATGAGAGAGAGATAGACCACCTGCTGTTAAAGGTGTTGGTCTCTTGCCCTTCAAGACAACACATATGTCTGTTAAGATCACTTTTTCTTGCAAAGAAAGATTGTTGCTCAAAACAGGTTCTAGTGTACGTGCGTTCGTGCAGCGTGTTATCTTATTCTCGCTCTACTGACTGCCTCGTCTGGCAGATGGCATCGTCAGCTTTGGTGCTGTGGATAAATACGTGCGCGCGTGCAAGTCTCATCTGCAAGAGGCATCGATCCTTATGAGCCCCCGAAGCCTGCGGGGGGCTCATGAGAATCTATGCCTCTTGCTGACGCCATTTATTTCTGCTCGTCTCGTGTGGAAATGCCGGGGTTTTTTTTTTTTTGTGCGTTCGGTCTCGATTTGGTCTTCGCGGAGTTTCTTCTTCAGTGTCTTGCCAACAAATTCCAGATGAGCCGCTCTAGTTGTGTGACTGGAAATATATGCAGAGACATTCTCCAACTGACGTCCTACTTTTTCGGATGATCGGCCGGTTTCATGGTAAAAACAACCACACCGAAACCAGCAAATGATCATGAAGTTATTTTGGCGCGGCCGTCTTTTCAGTTAACCCATTCAGCCCTTACGCACTACAGAAGGAGATGCGGCGGGCTCGACCATGATGAATCAAGGGTAGTGCCAGATTAGATTGGCGCCTGTCGGCGAAAAGCTAATCTGGCACTGCCTTGAATTATCATGGAACTCACTCCCACATCACGTTAAAGCCACTCCGACATTATCTCGTTTCAAGGTAAGTCTTTATAGGTATCTGACATTACTCAAATAATAATATCTAGCTATTCGTAGACACACGAATGTACGTGTATATTCTAACAATCATGTGTATGTGTATGTGTGTGTGTGTGTGTGCGTGGACGCGTGAGTGCGTTTGTGCGGCGCGGCGTATGCGCGTGTTTGTGTTTAGTGGACTATGTATTTTGTATCACTGTGCTTTGATGTCCCTGTTTTATGTATATTTTGTACTTAGTCGTAGTTGTACCAACGGCAGGTACGAAAAATGACAGTCACTGACTGTGTTAATATCTTCACCGTTGTAAAATAAAGATTCATTGATTCATTGATGGTCGATCTATCTCCTGCAACTGGTGCATAATCATTAGATGACGCCTCCAAAATTTGGGAAATAAAAGTACTGACGGCCGTCGGCCGGCTCAATGAGTTAAAGAAAAAATCCAGGTTATAGTGACTGCCAAGCGAGTCAGTAAAAAAGTAGAGAAGAACCCAACGAAGAAAGGAAGAAACACGCTTAGAAAAGGCGGATACAACACAGTTTATCAATATTTCTTTTTCAGAATAGACATGCAAACACGGACACAATTTGCAACTTACCTTGCGGTTTAGTGCTGAAGAAGATGCAACTGACGCGGCTCAGTGCTTGGCTCTACTAGTTATAGTCCATAAGCTAGCCAGGTCTACCCCAGGTCTACCCCCCCCCCCCCCCAGTACTCAATAAAATGGTTTCAAAGTGTACCCTAGTATGTTCTGAGATGTTTAAGCCATGTTCCCCCAAAATCCTTGGGAACACACCAGAGATATAGCCGATGGCGCAAGGGTACCCCCATTCACGCTCTTCGCAGGTGCTAAAATGAGGTTGAGAAACATTTTCCTCTAAATAAATCAATAATACCCCCATTCAAGCTCATTCAATAACAATAAAAGTCAGGTTACAGTCCTCCGAACTGATGGCTGAAAAACGTCATTTACAACGTACTGTTCATATACCAGAGTCATGGAACTACACCAAGACAGAGAGAGTAATGGAAAGCTGAATAAGAATGGGACCACCGTGGTGAGTCGACGACCGCCTGTGGATCCCTCCCGTCTATTTACTCTAGCTTCGCGGGTCCCCCCCCTCTCTCTCTCTCTCCCTCCCTCTCCCTCCCTCCCTCCCTCCCTCCCTCCCTCCCTCCCTCCCTCCCTCCCTCCCTCCCTCTCTCCCCTCTCTCCTCTCTCCCCCTCTCCCCCTCTCTCCCTCTCTCCCTCTCTCTCTCTCTCTCTCTCTCTCTCTCTCTCTCTCTCTCTCTCTCTCTCTCTCTCCCCCTCTCTGTACACGAGGTAAGCAAATACATTTCTATCCTAAAAAAGAAAACGTCTTCTGGCAGTGATGGTATCGATGGATATATCCTTGACCTGTCGCAACCACACATAGTGGAACCTCTTACATACATTTATAACCTATGTATACAAAAAAATGTCTTCCCAGCAGCTTTCAAAAAATCAAAAATAGTGCCTGTTCCTAAAGCAAACGATTCTTCTGAAATTAATAACTTTCGCCCCATTTCCCTTTTATCAGTTCTCTCGAAGCCTCTGGAAAAGCATGTTCACAAACATCTTCTGGAATTTCTTGAAAAAAGGTCCCTATTATATCATCACCAGTCAGGTTTTCGTCCCAAGCATTCATGCCACACTGCACTCGCACGAATAGTGAATTCGTGGGTCAACAGCATAAATGATAATAAAATGGTTGGTGCTGTCTTCTTGGATCTAAGAAAAGCGTTTGATCTTATCGATCATACCATCTTACTGAAAAAGCTTGCCACCTACTTAAACAAAAAAGCCCCTCAGCTCTTTCGTTTCTGAACTCCTATCTTACAAAAAGAACACAGTCTATGTCAATGGAAAATGTTCTTCTGAACAATTTGTGGAGTATGGAGTGCTCCAGGGGTCTATTTTAGGCCCACTACTGTTTTGTATCTTCGTTAACGATCTACCGTTACATGTAACGTGTAGTGAGACTGAGTGTGACATGTCTGCCGACGACTCAACATTACATTCCGCTGGTAAAACTGTGCCTGAAATTGCAAATAATCTTCAAGAGAGTCTTCATGAAGTCTCTCGGTGGTGTAATGAAAATCGCATGCTTGTAAATCCCACAAAAACAAAAAGCATGCTTATCACAACCCGCCAGAAACATCAGCTCAAACTTCCATCACTCAACCTTTCTTTTGGACTCCATCTCAGTTGAGCAGGTCAGTCAACACCGCCTGCTTGGAGTGATAATAGATGATGATCTAAGCTGGCATAACCACCTATATTATATGAAAAAACAATTGTCCAAAAAGTTGTTTCTACTTTCCAAACTTAAAACGATCGTTGACCTTAAGACACGCAAACTATTTTTTAATGCCTACATTAAACCACACATTGATTATGCCTCAACAATTTGGGATGGCTGCAGTGAAAATCATTTCAAGAAGATAAACTCATTATACAAGCGCGCTGCTAAGCTTATCCTCCCTGATCCGTCTTTATCCACTGATGCCAAGCTGCAGGCCATCGGACTTCTCCCTTTGGTAAAGCACCTCGCACTAAACAAATGTGTACTGATGCACAAAATTCTTAACGGGAAAGCTCCACCTTACTTATCTAGGCTTTTTTCGCAAACTGAAAAAAAAAATACAGCACCTCCAGGAACAGTCTCTCTATAAAAAGGCCCCGTATATACCTGTTCAAATCTAGGTTGTCTTATTCAGGTGCTCTTTTATGGAATTCCCTTCCTCCCACTATTCAACAAACCACGTCCCTCTCTCTGTTTAAAAGTAGAGTACATGATTACCTTTCTAAGACATCGTTATGCTGATCCTTTCTTCTTTGTTTTTCGACATAATACGCTTCGTGTTTTTAAAAAAAAAATATTTATTTATTTTTATTTTATTTTATTATTATTATTTTTTTTATTTTTTTTCATCTAGCCTCCAAATTGTTTGTTCAGTTTTCTAACTTGTTTTTGATAGTACAAAAAATATTACACCTACTTATATGTTAGATAATTATGTGCGCACGTACGTGTGTATGTACAAAAGTGTGCATGTGCACGAGTACATGTATATGTGTGTCTGTGTGCGTGTGTGTATGCGTGTGTGTGACGTTTATTATTAGTTAGTTTTTGTTGTTTGGTTGGTGTTCCTTAAGTAGCTTAGCAAAGACAGATTGTAAGAAAGGCCTGCGCGCCTAATATCTCAATCCTTGGAAAATAAAGTTTCGTTCGTTCGTTCTCTCTCCCTCTCTCTCCCCCCCCCCCCCCTCTCTCTCTCCCCCCTCTCTCTCCCCCCCTCTCTCTCTCTCCCCCTCTCTCTCTCTCTCCCTCCCTCCCTCCCTCTCCCTCCCTCCCTCTCCCTCCATCCCTCTCCCTCCCTCTCCTCTCCCTCCCTCCCCTCTCCCTCCCTCCCCTCTCCCTCCCTCTCCCCCTCCCTCTCCTCCCCCTCCCCTCTCCCTCCCTCCCCCTTCCCCTCCCCCTCCCTCCTTCCCTCTCCCCTCCCCTTTCCCTTCTCCCCCTCCCCCTCCTTCCCTATCCCCTTCCCTCCCCTGCCCTCCCTCCCCTCCCCTCCCCTCCCCCTTCCCTCCCTTCCCCTTCCCTCCCTCCTTCATCCCCTCCCTCCTTCTCTCCTCCCTCCTCCCTCCTTCCCTCCCTCCCTCCCTCCCTCTCCCTCTCTCTCTCTCTCTCTCTCTGTTTCCCTGGCGCTTAGTCTGGTTGCAATGGCGACACGGCGGCTTCGGCAGTACAGACGACCGCGCCCCTTCCACCCGACACCCGTCCAGCGAGGCGTGGTTGGTCCCGATGCCCGTCGGCCCTCCAACCGGTCCCGACCCCGAAAACGAATGCAAAACAAAAGCAGGAGACTAAACGGCCTCGTAAGTAACGTAAACCAGTGGATCTTTAAAACAGCTAACCTCCCATACCCACCCTGCTTCGTTTACAAAAACACTACCACTAACCGTTCAAGCACTCGATCCTCACCCATGTGACACGTGCTCTCCAAACCAAAAATTACACATAAACCAAAACAAATGAAAGTTCTCAAACATTATATAAAAGCCTTCCTAACATTCTTTGCACTTTCACAACAGCCAATACAACAATTCACTAACCAGTTAAAAATAACTAATAATGAAATAGAACCAAACCAATAACGTCAAAACAATACTTCCCCTTTACCACCCATCGCGTTCTCCCCTCCTTTTCCCCCTCACGATACTTCTAGCCCTAACACATAGTACAAACACCCATACCAACTGAACATAACAAAACATCTGCACGCGGGTTTTTTAAGCACTTACCTCCTCTGCGACTCGACATAACGCCGCCACCCGCAGGCAAAGCAACCCCAGTCTCCGGCCAACAACGACCCCGGGACTGGATCGGCGCTGTGTCACTGACTCTCACAGACGGTCAGTCACTGACTCCCAACAGTCAGCTAGGCAAGATTACTTGGTCCAGCCGAGTACAGCTGCTAACTAAAATATCATTCCCTTGCTCCCGACAAGCTAAATGCTGCAGTGAACACACTACCGCATTCACTAGCGCGCCCCGCACGTGCAAAACAAAGAACACTAACCCGTCTCTACCAACTTGTAAACAACTCACTATTCCTGCGTGACCGGTGCTTCGGTAACTTTCGACTACCAATGTCAAAACAGTCACTAACCGTGACAATACCCTCCAACCTAAGTCGAAAGCACCCCTCACCGTGGAAAAAACAACAACAAGCAACTAGAGCACCCTATTCCGTCATGCGACTCAAATAGTCGGCTCTGACATTCTCCAGCCCTGGAATAACCTTAACTATAAAAGTCATGTTCTTGCAACAAAAGTGCCCAACGAGCAATACGACTGTTGACTGGTTTCATGGTCTGCAGATACAGGAGTTGTGAGTGATCACACTCGACTGTGAACTGTTGACCAACCAGATATGTGTGGAATTTGCCTATTCCCCAGACAATCGCATAACATTCTCGCTCGATTGTGGAGTACCTTTGTTCTGACTTTGCATGAGATCTGGATTGATCTTGCCATGGTATGTTTCTTCTGCTTGTAACTGAATCATCGGAACTGTTCCTGTCAAAACACTTACTTCCTCAGCCTCTTCCTCAACGCACTCATCTTGAGTAATCACGGCCATTGCTGCTAACTTCTCTACCTGTGCAGGTGGCTGTCTCTCGGCGTAGGCCTTCAGCAAGTTTGCATGAAACAGTTTTTCTTTTCCCCTGATGCGTATCCTGTAGTTATTCTCTCCCTTCTTCTCGGTAACGACGTACGGGCCTTGCCAAGCCATTTCCATCTTGTTCTTGGCAGGATACAAGAGTAGCACCTTGCTCCCCACTTCGAATGTTCTGGCCCCAGCTTTCTTGTCGAAGTTGCGTTTGTACCTTTGGACAGATTTTGTCAATTGTGTCTGGGCTATCTTGCAAGTTTCCTCGATCCTGTTTCGAAGTTCGACCACATACTCTGCCACAGTACGTGATTCGGCATCGGCCTCCTCATCAGTCCACAACTTCTGGAGAACTTGCAGTGGTCCTCTTACTGTACGACCGAAGAGTAGTTCAAAAGGGGCGAATACTGTAGATTCCTGCGGAACCTCTCTGTAGGCAAATAGGAGCCCTGGCAAAAACCGGTCCCATTCTCTCGGCTGCTCTTGACACAACCTTCTGATCATCATCCTCAGGGTTTGGTTGAACCTATCTACTAACCCGTTACACTGAGGGTGGTACGGTGTTGTGGTCATGCCTCGAATCGCGAGCAGTGCGTTCACCTCGGCCATGACTTCACTTGTGAACTGTGTCCCTTTGTCCGTGAGGATTTCCCGCGGACTTCCCACTCGAGTCCATGTATTCCAGAAAGCTTCAGCAATAGAATTAGCATCTATCTTCTTCAGAGGTACCGCTTCTGGATACCTTGTAGCAAAGTCCACCATGACCAACACAAACCTGTGTCCTCTGTCTGATGCTGGGATTATGGGCCCAATGATGTCCGCTGCTACCCGGTCGAACGGCTGATCTATCAGCGGCATTCTTCCCAATGGAGCCTTCCGAATTTTCCCTGGATGGGTAGAACGTTGGCACTGGTTGCAGGATTTGCAGTATCTGTTCACGTCTGAGCACACACCTGGCCAATAAAAACTGCGCTGTACTCTCTCCTGCGTTTTACGCGCACCCAAATGACCGGCCATGGGAGTATCGTGTCCAATACGTATCACTTCATTCCTGAATTGCTCTGTCACAACTACTTGCTTCTGCGAGGAGTGGTTATTACTTAAGCCCGATACAGTATTCCCTTCTTCCAAAAGTAGTGGACCTTGTTTCCATTTTTACAGGTTGCAGGTGGTTTCCCAACTTTAGCACGGACGTTTTCCAGACTCTGAGATCGTTTCAAAACTTTAGGTGTAACTGCAAGAACTGTCATCCTTTGATCCCCTATCGTTAAGTTACCTCTTCTCGTCTTAAGTGCTTGCTGTCGTGTCATGACAGCCATTGCCATTTCCGTAGGAGTGACCGGAACAAAGTGTTGGACTCCTTCTGCGTCTTCCACTTCGTTCCCTATGATAACAGGTGACACTGGTCTGTCGAGAACTAATGCCCTGGCTTTCCCACAATAAAAGGGGCAGACGAGGTCGACAATCGCTGTGGGTCCTGTTACCGTGCTGGAATCCACTGACATTAGTGAAAGGCTCTTGCCGTCAAGTTGACCTTCCTTCAAAAGCTGCTTGGCCACGATCAGGAGAGTTGCCCCAGTGTCCCGTAGACCTTCAGCAACTTGGCCATTCACTACTGTTGAACAACACGGGTCGTACTTGAACTCGGCGGGCTTCTCTACCTTGGTCCTCCCACCAACCTTTGCGACTGCTGCCTTCTTCGCTAGTTTGGGACAACTGTCTTTCCTATGTGGTCCACCACAATGCCAGCAACCTTTAGGCGACTTCGAATCAGAAGCTCCTGGTGGTTTGCCCGGCTTGGTCTCGTCACTGTCAGCGGGTTTGGGTTTACTTCCTGGTTAAACTCTTGTATGACGACTGAACAAACCTCCACGCTGCGTACCTCTCCGTGCCTCTAAATAGACTTCAGCGATCTCTGCTGCTTGGGTGACGGTGCTAGGTTTCCTCTCCGTAACATGGGTAGCCAGTTCCGGTGTCATACCGTCCAAGAGTTGCTCTTGAAGAATCAAGTCTTTCAGGTCTTGAAACTCCTCTTTCTTCTTACTTAGTGACATCCATCTCTTCAACCAGAGCTCCAGGCGGACAGCGAACTGCGGAAAGGATTCTTCTTTCTGCTTCCTTGATGTCCTCAGCCTGAGTCTGTACGTTTCTGCTGTTAACTGAAACCTGGTTAACAACGCTTTCTTCAGTTCCTCGTAGTCCTTTAGAGCTACATCTGGCGCTAGTCGGTCAAGAACTTCTCTGGCCTTTCCCTTCAAAAGTGATGACAGCCTGATGCCCACGTAGCCTCTGGCCACTTCAAAACTCCGGCTAACCTTTCAAACTGAGTCAAGTAAATGTCAAGGTCTTCTTTCTCATCATAAGGCGGCAAATTAATCTTCACTGGCTGGAAGATCTCTGACTTCGTTACTGGCTGTGACTTAGTGATATGACTCGGCAACAGCTCTAAAAGTTCCTGCCTTTCCTTTTTCTCCTCCTCTCCTTTCCGGTGACGCATCTCCTCCTGACGACAACGTTCCTCCCGGTCAGCCTGGTCCTGACGACAACGTTCCTCTCGGTCAACCTGGTCCTGACGACGACGCTTCTCCTCCTGACGACAACGTTCCTCTCGGTCGGCTTGGCCCTTCTGCATCATGTAGACGATAAGGTCCTTCATGGTGCAATCATCCATAGGCCTCTCAACTACCTCCGTTTCAGTACGGTTAGTAAGCCTACCGGGGCCTGGGGTCATGTTAGTAGGTGAGTACAACAATGGAACTAACTTTCCCCTGCCTCTACCCAGCGATGGTGACGCAAACTGAAAAGCCTGAGCTCCTGGAGACCGTGGCTGAAACCCTGGACTCCTAGCAGCAGCCCCCTCTACGTCAGCAGCAGTGACTGACCGCGGGTGATCTCCGGCAAGCGCCATCCTGCCCCCGAGTGCTGAAGGCCGGTCCGTTCTCCTCCATACTATACAGGAGATGAAACACACAAGATCAGAAATGCCCACAAGCAACACGCCCTGTGACGAGTCTCGAACCCAGAGGATAGGTCTCAAAACCCCGCGTGCGAGCCCCAGCGCGTGCGCCCGAGCACCCAACCAGCCGCCCTTAGTTTACCGTCAGAGTCTGTCAACGTCAACTCGTCAGCCGAGACCGGCGACACAATACAAAACAAAACACACTGAGCTGTACCTCGTACTACAATACGGGTGAGTTACCTCCCCCTATTGTATCCCGGACGAGCCCCCAAATGTCACGACTAGGGAGGGACAGAAGAGATTGAAAGATAGAATGGAAGTAGAACCCCCAAGACTAAAGAGAGATAGACGAGAATGAAGGTTAGGAGTAGAAGAGAGGAAAAAGATAGATAAAGAACCCTAGCGTCTTGCCTCAAGACAGGTTACAGCTCAGCACAACCAACACAACACATTTACTTTACACGTACACTACTCTTTATTACTTATTACACTAACTATCCCCCCTTCCTTCCTTCCCACACTTCCCACCGACACTTCCCCTCCCTGCCCCCTCCTCAGTCCCCTCCCCCTCCCGTAAAAAAAAATTAAGAAAAGAAAAACAAAAGGAAAAAAAAACTAAACCAAGGTTAATACTTCCACAGCATCAGCATTGCATCGAGTGGTGGAAACAAGCACTCCCCCATGCTACGCAGCAGAGACAGATCGAGCATGACAGTTCAAGGGCGCCTATGGGCGCCAAGCTATTCTGGCACCACCCTTGAACTATCATGCTCTTTCCACGTCTTGCTGTAGTTGTGTCGTGGCTGAATGAGTTAAAACTGTAACCGTCGCACGCCACATCTTATGACCCATTACAAAAAGTATGAATTTAAGTCTCTTTGCTGTGATCTTTGCTCATACCATATGTAGATCCACCTCTTGCAACTGGTATATAGTCGGCATGGTAAGTGGAATTTGGGAAATGCAGCCGTGGGGTACAATGGTTTAGGGCCTCCTTGATCGTTTCAGTTCTACATCTGATGTTGCCTTATTATTATTATGTAGCCTACAATACCATGGCAGTTTTAAACTCAGTAGAAGTAGCAGTCGTAACACTGTCAGTTTGAGGACTATCAACGGTCGATTTCAGGCAAAATTAAGCATAGATTATCAAGAAATAACAGCCAGGAAAAACTCCCAGGTTTTAGGGCCCGCACTTAGCGCCTAGAGCCTGCACTGCAGGGAGTTTGCGCTTTATAAATATAATAATAATTATTATTATTATTTTCATGAATCTATAAGACTCACGTGAATGTTTAAATATATACGAGCATAATTCTGTGTATTGCAAAGGATGAGAATGAATGAGGTACTGTATTTTGGTCGATCCACTAAGAGGTAAAGCTTATAATTATTATATAATCTCAGTCCCGCAGCCTATTCTGGACGGTCACAAACCAGATAGGTGAGGCTGGCGCTGGCAGAATTGTCTGGACGGGTTTTTACTTCTAGAGGCACCACCACGCCAACAACGCTGATTGTAAATTGTTTTCATACGTGTGCTCTATGTTACCACAATCAACATATCAAACATGATCCCGCTGCCGCTTGAGAAACCAGGGGCCAGTTGCATGAGAGCTTAGTTCTGTGCTAGCCACTAAGCTAGGCGTTCCGCTTACAAAGGAGCGCCTTGCTTAGTGGCTGGCGCAGGACTAAGCTCACACATGCAACTGACCTCAGCAGCGGATTCCACCCTTCTGAGGAGTTGCGTAGATCCGCATAAGCCGTAGCAGGCTTAGAGTAGCACCGTACTTAATGGCTTGCGCAGGATGTATCACTCATGCAACGGAGCCCTTTTTCTTTGGCCACGGTCATACAATCGACATTGAAACAAATTGTTACTATGCAAGTCGTTATTTCTGACAGCTATCTTACAAGAGATGTACATCCTCATGTGCCACCGCCCGTTGCCCGGAGTAACCCATGCCTTCGAGGGCTATTTTTTCATCTGTATCCCGGCTTCTGGCGTAGGAAGCCATGAAAGTTCAGTCTCATGTTCCCACTCGATGCTGATACCCATGACGTAAGTAGAGATCGTCATGCGCCCCAGATAAGTGGCTGGAAAAGCATGAGGATCTATATATTTCTGTTGCTAGCTCTGTGTACTTCCTTGTTTTTCAGGAAGAACGTAACCTGATTTGTGATGTTTCGATGATACTGTTGGGCTGTACATTTGTAGCTGCCCGACTGATTGTTCTGTTTATTTCCTCTGGCGTATCCTTTGGCGCCTTCATTGGTGAGGCTGAGCCAGTTCTCTCTCTCTCTCTCTCTCTCTCTCTCTCTCTCTCTCTCTCTCTCTCTCTCTCTCTCTCTCTCTCTCTCTCTCTCTCTCTCTCTCAAACAATTGGAACTTAATAGATGCTTACTTGTGCAAAAAATTCTAAACAATGCCGCCCCTCCCTATCTCCGTGAGCTGTTTTCCCACACGAATAGAGAGAACACGAGGAACAGCTTACTCCATCTCCCAAAACCGAGAATCGACATCTTCAAATCTAGCATATCATTTTCCGGTGCTAAGTCATGGAATAACTTGCCCTCGCATTTAAAGTCTATTTCAAAGTTATCTATCTTCAGAGCTCGCGTCCATAAATATTTGCTGTCGATGTGAATGTCCTATTTTTCTGTTTAGTATGTTGCTCCAGCACAGCAGATTGCTGCAGATTATGTAATAGTTTGACTGTCTGCATTAACATGTCAGGTTCATACACGTACATATATTGTTTTAATTTTTTTTGTATTTTATTTTTGTTATTTTTTATTTTTTTCTTTCTGATGGTGGGGGGGGGGGGTGGGTGGGGGGTGGGGGGTGGGTGGGTATGGGTACTTATATATATTTTATCTTTTCCTGTATCGTCTTATGTATTTTATATGTGTAGAGTAGCAGGACATTTGGAAGATAGGCATTGCTATGCCTAAAACTTTTTATCCTGAATAAAAACGTTTCATCATCATCATCATCTCTCTCTCTCTGTCTCTCTGTCTCTCTCTCTCTCTCTCTCTCTCTCTCTCTCTCTCTCTCTCTCTCCTCTCTCTCTCTCTCTCTCTCTCTCTCTCAGAAAAGCGAGATTTTTTATTGTAGAAAGTGTATATAATTAAGGTGGTGACTGTTTATGCCGGAGCGACTGTCTAATAGCCGGCGCTGTTCTTATGGTAGCAACTGTGAAAGTATAATTCGTCTTTTTTTTTTTTTTTTTTTTTTTTTTTTTTTTTTTTTTTTTTTTTTTGTTTTTTTTTTTTTTTTTTTTTTTTTTTTTTGGGGGGGGGGGGGGTTGTTTATGCGTATTTCTTATTTGTGTAACTAGTCTCAGCCAAGCAGAAAGTTTAAAAACATTATATTACGTGTTTTTAAAACAGATACTATGATAGGGCTGTCTTTAGTCTGCTTTGTGTCAGGGAGGTTCAGATCGGGTTGGGGCCGGCCATGAGACGCCTTGACGACGGGCTTCACCCGTCCCGAGCCATTGTCCATTTGTTGTTTGTAAACTGTTGTGTGAGTGTGGGTGATTGCGAGTTGCACCTGAGGTGGCGAGACACATTTTCCTGTACGTGGCAACATGTATTTGGAACAATAAAGTTTATTGATTGATTTATTTATATACTACCTTTCGCCTAATAACGGCAGAACAGCAGCCTTCAAACAAAGTCCTTTCAGCTGCAAAACAAACAGTCTCCGGCTTTTG
The DNA here is from genome assembly GCA_036245525.1 of Semisulcospira habei. Classification (NCBI taxonomy): domain Eukaryota; kingdom Metazoa; phylum Mollusca; class Gastropoda; family Semisulcospiridae; genus Semisulcospira; species Semisulcospira habei. Next base: position 295,097,319 of record BTPG01000002.1, on the reverse strand, counting down.
AGTCCAGTCAGCTGCATGTCCTTATGAAAAATGTGTACGCCTCATGTAAGAGTCAGTCATCAAGGTATCAGTAGCTTTGTAATGTGACTGCACTCAGAAGTTACGTGAAGGATCGCACTGGTTACCTCGATTGATCCGTTACGCTTGCGCAGCGCATCGAGCGAGTAAACCAGTGTGGTCATGGATTAGGTGTACTAATGATGTTCTCGTTCTCATGAGACGCGACTCGTTGACTTTTCTGCCCTCAAGAACTCAATACGCAAAAGGCTATCGGGCCGAAGTAGGTCGTAGTTTTCTCGCGCACGGCGAGGGCACACTGCGGCCTACTTCGGCCTGATAGCCTTTTGCGTACTCAGAAGAGCCTAGATCATATGCGAATGTTCTGACTGTCTTTGTAAGATTCAGGGATTATTGAGTAAATGCTCGTATTAGAGCGCTGGCTGGATCGCACACTGGTTACCTCCTTCCGGGTTCGCTACTCATGCGTAACGGATCGAAGAGGTAACCAGCGTGCCGGGATGGTGCTGCGTCTTAACTCAGTATTACCTGGGCAGGCTCAAGTATTACCTGTGTGCTCGTGTTAATTGTCTCAGTCTGTCCCGACAGTGCAGAGAGTTCGTAGTCCTATGACTGCGGAGTAGGATAACTCATTCTACCCCAGACACACCATAGCAAGATAAGGATCGACCATGATAGTTCAAGGGTGATGCCAGAATAGCTTGGCGCCTATGGGCTCCAAGCTATTCTGGCATCACCCTTGAACTATCATGGTCGATCTGTGTCGTGCACTAGAGTGCAGTCTTCAGAGGACAACGGCAAAATTTGGGGATTTCGGTGTTGGGGTAGAATGAGTTAAAGGGTTCATAATTAGTAATTATATGACTTCCCGCTTTACGTTATTGCTGGAGGAGCCTCCCAGTGCGCAAAAGGCCATCCACACACACACACACACACACACACACACACACACACACACACACACACTCGCACACACACACACACACACACACACACACACACACACACACACACACACACACACACACACACACAAACACACACACAACTTGAACTGCAGACTGGGACCAGCTTCTAAAAAAAAAAGTTTCATAGATTTGTATGAACCCTTCCACCGCAGGGGCCCATGAGAATCAATGCCATTTGCAGAATATATAACTGTTTAAACTAAAGTCAGACTTAGGGGTGTTCGAACGTGTATATATCAGGGGCGGATCAGTTACCTCGAGGGGGGGGGGGTCCAACTTTTTGTTTGGGACCTTCACTGAACCTAATACAAAGGCCTCCCCGACGCTAGACCTTGCTTTGAGGGGCCGCAAAATCGAAAAAAGAAGGGGGGGTGAGGGAGGGGCTGCGTAGGGCTGCGTGCGTCTTAAGACTCAACATTCGCCAAAATAAACAACAAAGGGGGGGGGGGGTCTAAACACCCCAAAAAGAGACTTCAATTATAGCATTTTAAAGAATTTTGGGTCGGGGACGGGGGTGGGGGGGTTACAGGGGTTCCGCCCCCCCCCCCCCCATTTCCAAATCCGCCCATCTTGCACTTTGTTGTTGCTGCTTGACTTGCCGCAAAACACACACTGCTCTGTATTCAAACGTAACTAGCACGGGTTTTTCTGGATTGATTGATTGACTGACTGGATGGATGGATGGACGATGGATAGATAGTGAAAGGATGGATCACTGCTGATCAAAGTAAGATAAAAATTCCGGCTCCCTTCCTACTACAGAACATACAGGTACGAGAATGTCTGTGGCATGTGAGTGTGACAGCTGTTTTTTCTGCCTGTCACAGTTTCTGTAGTTGTATAGTTAGTTATGTGTCGGGTTACATGCCGGTTTGCCCTGGACTTCCGTCCTTATTCAATTCTACAGTTGACAAAGCAGTCCCTAGCGGCTGTGCAGCCTTCAGTCTCTTCAATGTACAAGAGGCATAGATTCCCATGAGCCCATGAAGCCGCCGGGACTCATGAGAATTGATCTCCTTTCGCAAGGGTTCGTTTCACATGCCTCTCTGCTCCTTCGACGGAGGAAGTCGTGGGGCCCTCAGACAGTCAGACCTGAGTTGACATCTCTAACTTGGGGGGTTTCAGTACATTACAGAGAGACCGATAGTGATAGTTCAAGAGTGGTGCCAAAATATCTTGGAGCCTTCAGGCGCCAAGCTATTCTGACACCCCTCTTGAACTAACATGGTCGATGCCGCACTTCCATTTGGATTGTCAGGACCTGCGAAGTTGGCAGCTGCAGTCTACTGGATGGCAGCTTTTCCAGCTTGGATTTCTTTGTAATACCCCAGTTCAGTAGGAAGCGTCGATTCCCTCGTAATGTCTCTGTAATGTTTTCTGAGATAATCTAAGGCACGCTTGCAACCAATGGAACATGGAGCAATACATTGGAATCGTTTGTTGTACAGCAAAGACGGCTTAACCCATATCATACTGAGGCTAAAAGCTTGAAATTTGTACACTGCCATTTATGCAAGCTACATTATAGTACTTACAGATATAGACCAATGGCTTTAAGGGTGGTGCCAGAATAGCTTGGCGCCTAGAGGCGCCAAGCTATTCTGGCACTACCCTTGAACTACTTTAGTCAAACTTATTTCACAAACTGGTGTATTCCGAATGATAAGGGTTAACACGCCCGCGTGGGTGCTTTGGCTAGTAAATGGAAATTGCCGACGAGAATACTGACAAATAATAAAAATAGCGTTTAACTCCGTGACTGCTGCTTACAATACCGCTCAGCGGAAAAGACAGTCAAGGGGTTAAAACCCGGCTTCTTATATTTCACTGACGCATTCAATCACTATCTGAATTAAATTTGTTGACAGTGCTGCGTCCCTTTTACACGCTATGTTAGAGTGGTTAGACAAGAGACGCGTTGTAGATTTAAAAAAAAAAAAAAAAATTTTAAAGAAAAAAAAAGAAAGAACAACACAAAAAAAAAAAATGGAAACCTGCATTGCAAATGAAGGCTTGCAGAAACTTCGAACCGACATTTCCGTCGCTCATGATTTTGTTTTTGTTTTTAGTTCATAAGGAGAAAAAAAAAACTATGTATGCTTGGACTTCGATCCGGTAGTTTTGTAAGTCTCGCTTTCCTTGTATCAAAACGACACGAAAGCATTATTAAATCCTGTTCGGACACTGTCACTCCCTAGTCACCATTATGGTTTATAGTTTCATGAATGCACTGCATTGTATCCGAAACACACTGTGCTGATTGTTAATAATAATAATGAGTATTTATATAGCGCTTAATCTTACTCAAAAGCTCTAAGCGCTTTACAATCTGTACACAAAACTAAAAATACAATGACATATGCACATAACAAAAAAACAAAAACAATGCCCGAACACATCACTTTTACAATAAACTAAACAAGAATACATACATAATAATTTATATTCTAATTAACATTCAGTCTAAACAAAAGGAGGATTGCAGAACTACAACTAAGGCATCAAACACTGGCAGTTATTCAAAGTAAAGCTTGAAGAGGTGAGTTTTCAACGACCTCCTGAAGTCAGAGACAGACTCACTGTTTCTGACCTCAAGAGGAAGTGTATTCCATAACACCGTGGGGCTTGACTAAACAAAAGTGCGCTGACCAAATGTTTTAGTTTGGACAGGACAGTTTTAGTTTGTTGCCCGGATGAAAACAGCCGTACCACCTTTAGGAGAGGTCCCCTGTAATTAAAGATCGGCGTGTTCTCTTAAGAGAACTCTTGAAAAGCAAAAAGTGAAGACCATCATTTAGGTGGCTGTAGCTGTGACTGTGGCTGTAGCCACCTAAATGATGGTCATTAACTCATTCTACCCCAGACACACCACAGGAAGATAAGGATCGACCATGATAGTTCAAGGGTGCTGCCAAAATAGCTTGGCGCCTATGGGCGCCAAGCTAATCTGGCATCACCCTTGAACTATCATGGTCGATCTGTGTCCTGCACTGCAATGCAGTCTTCAGAGGACAACGGCAAAATTTAAGGATTTCGGTGTTGGGGTAGAATGAGTTAATGACAGGTGACACTTTTTTTGCCCTTAAAGACTTCTCTTGAGAGAGCACTCTGTGTTTTAAGACCGCTTTTTTCCCCTAGCGAAACAGCTTATGTTGTACTATCGACATGTGACATAGCTTGAGTTCTTTACTAATTATGTCAATTATGATGCGTGTGAGCAAAACAATGACACCAAGATTTTTCTCTTTACATAGTTTTGTTTGTTTGTTAGTTTTAGTTTGTTGTTGTTGTTTTTTGTTGTTTTGGGTTGGGTTTTTTTTTTTTTGGATGGGGGGGGGGGAGGGAGGCCGGGGGGGGGGGAGGCTTGCATATTGATAAGGCAGACTGTAACCTCTTTGCTGCTAGTGATTACGGCCGGATTTCGCGTCTGAAACCACTGCACGCTGACCCACATTCGCGTGAAGAACGCAATATCAATGGGACCAGAAATATAGGCCTAAAGAACACAGAACAAACAAGAGACATAAATCGGAGGCTCATGGGGGTTTATGTCTCTTGCAGCTGGGTAGCGTTCACCTTTCCCCTGGAAGTGAAGGGAATACTGACATTTTTTTTTAAAAAGAACTGTCAGTATAATAGCATTTTTTTTTTTTTTTTTTTTTTTTTTTTTTTAAATCTTGTCGCTGTCTTCCAACACTTCAGTGTTCGTGCTCACAATTCAGATTTATATCAGCCTCCTTTGAGAATCGCTCCATGTGCAGAGGACAAAAAAAAAAAAAAAAAAAAGAAAGAAAAAAGACCGGATATATCAAATCAGTAAGTGACATTCCCCTTTACTTTGCCAACTACCATTCCAGGCCCAATCCAAGGCGGTTTTTCGTCTGCATGAGGGATGCATCAACCGATCCTCATGAGACCCTGCAGTCGAGGTGGCTCATGACAATCTGTCGGCGGCCTCACTCGCTGACTCTGATATGAAACTGTTCCGTTTTGCTCACAAATCTCGAATCGCTTCCCTACAGGGGGAAAAAAAAAATTGTTGTCGACCTCACTGAAACTGAGCTGAAAATAATACTTTGCAGTCTCAGAGGCAAAATAAATTCTTAGCCCCAGCTGTGCCGACAGCGTGACTGATGGATTACAATGTAATATTTCGGTTCTTAGTTCTTTTTCTTTTCATTTTTTTTTTTTTTTTGTGTGTGTGTGTGTGGTTGGGGTGAGTCTGTTTGTTTCCCCGGTCATTTGCGAGTGGGCGCCGGCCGCGAAATTTCTTTTCACAACCGAGTTCCGTAACGCAAGCTCCACGCATAGTTCTGCCGATAGGCAGAACTATGCGTGGAGCTTGCGTTACGAAACTCGGTTGGGAAAAGAAATTTCGTGTTTTGGCCGCGGTCTCACGAATAGAATATGTACATCTTCTATCGTCAATGCAGGGAGAGTGTGTTGATACTGACTTGCCTAGTCCGCAGATTCGAACCTCTTTATGACACGTCAGATTGTTGGTTTGATACTTAGTCTTAGATTGTCCGAAGCCTTTAATTACAACAACAACAACAACAGCAAAAACAACACCCCAAACGTTAATACCGTTATTTTCAAAGTTATCAGTTATGGTCACTAATTGCTAATTGCTGGCAATATCTATACGTGTCGTGTAATAATACTACTCGCGTTCTAAATTCATCCAGCGGTCTTTCTGTGTAAATAATTTGTAAGGAAGGCTGTGGTCGGGTAACTTTATAAACAGACGGTTCATTTTAGCGTGCAAGCCAAGCCGGAAGTAAGCAAAATAAATTAAAAAATAAAATTAAAAGAAAATGAAAATAAAAAAGACGAGGACCAAACGGCTGAATTTCGTGGAGTCGTCTCTAGATAGCATGTCCAAGAGTGAACTATCTAATGGGTCACTACTCAACCTCGCATGATCTTTTGCCTGCACAGATTCGCTTTTGTTATCTGCCAGGCGCACCTTAGCACTTATACTGCTTTTTAATCCTTTAACCCATATCATACTGAGGCTAGAAGCTTCACATTAATTTTGTACACTGCCATAATAGTACTCAGTTACAGATAAGGATATAGACCAATGTCTTTAGTTCAAGGGTTGTGCCAGAATAGCTTGGCGCCTAGAGGCGCCAAGCTATTCTGGCACTACCCTTGAGCTATTTTAGTCAAACTTATTTCACACACTGGTGTATTCCGAATGATAAGGTTTAATCCTCGCCAGCCTGCGTCTGGGAGTAAGCACTGATCTCTGTCAGCCCTGAGACTTCACTGTTCAGGTAAGCCTAATACATTCTTAGGAGCCAACCGCCTGTGCGTAAGTGCACACTCGGTGGTTGTCTCCGTCGATCCGCTGCGCGGCGTAGCGCAGCCGGAGTCGATGGAGACAACCAGTGTGCTTTGCGTGTACTGAGACCGAAACACTGTATTTGGGATCAATATTAATTATGTTCTGTTTACTGACATATCTATGTGTTCCTGAGAGGGAAGACGTTTCAGGGCGGCTACTGATCAGTAAGGACCCACGATAGCCGAGTATATCAACCGCGTGTACCCGCCAGCCGGCGGCAAGTCTGCTGACTAGTGGAGCGTCCCAGCCTGAGTAAACCCCAAAATAATTTTACCTTTGTTAGTCGGGATACCGGGCTCACAAGATGCGTCGTATGCCCTTATCCAGAAACCGGGCCCAAAGCCTCTGACGGGGATTCGTTCGCAAAAGCCGCCGGGAGCAGCACGGCTGTGGGCATTTTAATACTGCCGTTTTAATACTGCCGACAGACACAACATTCCGTAAGTGATCATATTACAACATCTGTTTGTTCAACCCGGCGCCGGCCTTGACGTTTTGTCGACTCGGCTTACGGCCCCGATCCGCGTAGTTGGCCAAAAGGTTACTCTGCCGGCTATTCTGACAAGTACAGTATGACTGGTGTAATATATGCTCTTGTATCTTGTATAAGCAGCGTAATTCAATGTACCAGTCTAGCGTTCTGATACTTCGCCCCAGTACATTGTTCAGTCGACTTCAAGCAAAGGTTCCGTAGTGTTTGCACTTTTTCGGGGCCGCCCTCGCTTTAGTTTGAACTGAAGACCGCTCAAAGGAAGAAGAAGAAAAAAAAAAAACTTAATTAAACTATACAAACTCAACTCACTGATGTAGCAGCCACCAAGTCACCAGTATTGTTTTATTGAATATCATGCAGTTTAGCACAGCATGGCTCTCTACGACGGTTACTAACATGACTGATGATGACTGATCAGTGTCAGTTCAGTTTAGCCCATATCATACTGAGGTTAAAAGCTTCAAATTTGTACACTGCCATATGCAAGCTACATTATAGTACTTACAGATAAGGATATAGATCAATGGCTTTAGTTCAAGGGCGGTAGTGCCAGAATAGCTTGGCGCCTAAAGGCGCCAAGCTATTCTGGCACTACCCTTGAACTATTTTTGTCAAACTTATTTCACACACTGGTGTATTCCGAATTATAAGGGTTAATTGCCACTGCCTGTGCAGCGGTGGTCCCAGCGGCCATGGCCGCAGCCGGGCAGCTGCAATACGTCATATGACGTCACAGGCAGCGTTTTTACTCTGTGTGACGTGAAGCTATTACGTGTCGAAGCTGCGTGCGTCTCGTACAGCCAGTCAAGTGTCCACAATACACACGTGTACAGATGACGTAATCATGCAACAAAGAAGCATACTTCTGACACATTCAACCAACCATATTTCCTTTCAACGTTCGCTGCCCCGCAGTCATGTCTCAACCTATGTAACTAGCATAGCGGCACACACAGTAAACTGGCTAATGCTAGCAGTGTAAAAACCGGCACATGATGAGGTTATGTGCCAGTGTGCCAGCATTTTTTTTTTTTTTTTTCGGAACAGACACCTAGTCTAGAAAGTCGCAGGCGTGATAACGTTCCGAGAAGCCGTTCTTCCAGGATTTTGGTGGGTCGGCAAAGCCGGCGAATATGTACTATAAGCATTTTAATCGGTGACGCTTTAGTATCAGCGAAGAACGCGTCCCAGAATTTTAGTTCCGGGTGCGCGAAAGATAAAAGTTGTGAGAACGAATCCGGATAATCATTGTATTCATAGCATGCCCGGGCTACACACTGTACACGCCGGCTGTAGTAGTGGTGAAAACGTGGGCACAGTTAGACACGCCGGCTTGGAAAACGTGGGTCGGTCACGGTTTCACTTGAGAGTTCCGCCGTACCGTCTTACACCGACTATACTTCCTACGTCGGACGGCTACAAGATGTGAGTATATGAACCATGATTCCTACTCTGCAAGAGGCGTAGATTCTCATGAGCCTCCGCGACAGCGGGGGCACATGAGAATCTGCGCCTCTTGTTGGCAGAAAAGATTTTGTTTGAGTTGAGCAGTTGCAAAACCACTCCACTGTCCTCGATCTCTCACTCATTCTCCCGCAAGCTGTGCTAGTTTCAAGCTGGGTCTGTGTTCTCAATGTGTTCCGAATGCCTCGGTTTGTGGTGTGTGTACCCAAGGTTTAAAACTTTGTCGGCAAATCTGAGGTAAGGACATTTTTGTGATTTTTTTTTTTTTTTTTTTTTTTTTTTTACTGCCCAACAAGGAGTAGCCTGACTTGTTTGTGTACGGCCGGTTGCTAGAGTTACACTGAAGGAATTTCAGTCCGCAAAACAGCCGGCCGGCGTTGTCACTTAGTTGTTACAAGTTACAGTAAAGGTGTAGATAGTTGAATTACTTTCGATGATTCAGATGCTCCTTGTCCGTGTATACTGTATGGCCCTATTTATCAATGTTTACCTCGTATTATGGTCTGGCCGGTACATAGTCGACTCTATCAGATTAGTTCTGCGCGTGTCACTGAATAAAGTCTACACTGAAATTGATCCTCATGAATACTGAACTGATCCCAAACCGACATAACTTTTCCGGGAAAGTCTGATTTGTTTCTTGTGAGTGAAGCGTAAAAACAGTTTTGAACTTACAAGTGTTTGGCGACTTGTAATTAAACTGTAGACTTTGCCTGTATACTGACCACATTTCAGGGTTAACTTGAACTGTTTTAACAGTTCCGCAGTGATGCGGGTGCCGGTATGTCCGACCGTGACTACAGTGGGGAAGGGGGTGGGTGGGTGGGGGGGGGGGAGAGAGAGAGAGAGAGAGAGAGAGAGAGAGAGAGAGAGAGAGAGAGAGAGAGAGAGAGAGAGAGAGAGAGAGAGAGATGATGATGATGATGATGAATCCTTTTTTTATTCAGGATAAAGCCATTAGGCAACTCAATGCCTGTCTTACAAGCTGTCCTGTAAACAAAAGAGAACACAACAGGAAAAGAAACATAGCATGCAAATAATAATAATAATAATAATAATAATAATAATAATAATAATAATAAGATGAGGAAGCAAAACTAGGGGGGGGGGGGGGGGGGAAACACAATAGGGGAATCATCGAAAGGAGGAAAAAAAATGACAATGGAGAATTTGTAACTGCCTCCGATGCAAAAAGCAAGAGAACGAAACGCGTGCACAGCATTAATATTATACTCATCTAAGACAGTGTCATAGAATCAGCAGCATCAATAGCGTATAGAGACACCAACAAGACAATAGATGAGCAGGTAGCAAATTTAAGGAGAAAGAGAAAAATATTTGACGTTTACGTGTTATCAGCAGTATTATTCTTATATGGCAAACTGTGAAGTCACGCTGATTGGAAGTGAGTGTGCAATGCGCGTTTAAAATGGGTTTTATCAGAAAATGATTTAATGTTTAATGGTAATGAGTTCCAGACAGAGCTACCAGAAAATAGAAGGCTTGACTTGTAGAGATCTATCCGTGGGCGGGGTAAGTGAAGCAAGTCATTCCTCGTATGTAGTTGATGCCGAGGGCTGAAGTTAAATATCATGCGCAGATATTCCGGGGCTTGATAATGAAATATTTTGTGCATGAGGACGCATTTGTTAAATTTGAGTTGTTCCTTCAGTGTAAGCAGGCCAAGGGATTTTATTTTATCGTCCGTGGAAGTAGGGTTAGGAATAATTAACTTAATTGAACGACGATACAGCGAGTTTAGTTTTTTAAAATGAAGTTCACTGCATTCGTCCCACAACGAGGATGCATAGTCACAGTGGCTTTTAATGTGTGCGTGAAAGAACAATGTACAGCACTTTGTACTAAGAATATGTCTAAGTTTAGATAGCAGAAATACATTCCTGGACAAGGTTTTGCACAAACTGTCGATATGCGGCGACCAATTCAGCTGGTCGTCAATTACAACTCCCAGTAGGCGGTACCTGGATACTTGTTGGATAGGCTTATTGCCAAGTGACAGTTTCAGAGGGGCAGGATGTAGCTGGCGCTTTTGTCGGGTTGTTATCAACATGCTTTTGGTTTTAGAAGTACTGATTAGCATGCGATTTTGCGTACACCAATCTGACACTTCATCGAGACTTTGCTGGAGGATACAATTTAGCATCGTTTCACGTTTGTCAGATGTATGCAGCGTTGAATCGTCAGCAAAGAGTTCGCATTTAACCTCAGGATTTGAGATGGAAAGAGGTAGGTCATTGATGAATAAAGAAAATAAAAGAGGCCCTAGAATAGATCCTTGGGGGACTCCGTGCCTGACTATACCTTCTTTCGAATACCTTCCGTTTGAGTACACCTTCTGTCGGCGGTTACTGAGGTAGGAGGAGAAAAAAGCTATAGAGTTCAAATCAAGCTTATAGACTGAAAGTTTCTTTAAAAGAATGTTGTGATCGACTAAATCAAATGCTTTGGTTAGGTCCAGAAAAACTGCACCATTTAATTTGGAATTGTTTATTGATGAGAGCCAAGAGTCAACAATGTGAACGAGGGCAGTATGACATGAGTGTTTAGGTCTAAAACCGGACTGAAGAGATACGAGGAGGCGGTGATTCTCCAAGAATTGGAGTAGGTGCTTATGAACGTGTCTTTCTAGTGGCTTCGATAATAGTGATAACACTGAAATAGGACGGAAATCGTTTGGACTTTTGGGATCTGTACATTTGGGAATGGGGACAACTTTAGCATCTTTCATGGCATCTGGAAAAATACCCTGCTTGATAGAAAGGTTGAATATAAATGTCAAGGTGTCAGCTGTGTATGGAAGGGACAATTTCAGTACCATGTTGTTTATTCCATCCAGGCCACACGATTTACTTGTTAGAGTAGAAATATATTTACCTACTTCAAACACTGTCATAAGAGGTACGGAGAATGACGCACCAGTTGCAGACTCACAGTGTGTGCGCAGTTTATCAGAACAACTGTAACTATCAGCGCCACTGGAAAAAGACTGTACAAGGGACTCAGCAATATTTAAAAAGTGGGAATTGAAGTCGTCTGGAGTTATGCCTGGAGAGGTAGCAGCATTGATGGAACTCCTCTTCTTTGTAAACAAATTGATTGCATTCCAGACACTTCGGGTATCTTTACCCTCTGCGATAACTTTTTCCGCAAGCGTTTTCTGTGCTTTTCTAACTAAGGATTTTACAAGATTACGTTGTTTCTTAAAATCCGCAAACTTTTTCTGCCGTTTTAAGTCATCTCTTATTTTCATTGCGTGAATGATGTCCTTTGACAACCAAGGCGGAAGGGTAGGGTGTTTAACGCGTTTAGTCCTGAGTGGGGCATGTTTATCGAGGACCCAAAGAAATAGCTTGTACCAAAGCGAGAGGGCTTCATTGGGATCATTAGTGTTATAAATAAGGTGAAAGGGCGTGATTGAGAGGTCATGAAGAAAGTCATCTTTGTTGAACTTTGTGTAAGACCTGTACGTGATGGTAGTGTGGTGTTTGTGCTGGGGTTTATCACGTTTAACTGAAAGATTAAAACAAGTAGGAAAGTGATCACTAATGGCAACATCCGGTACGTGGACGTTAGTGACAGCAGGTGCATTTGTAGTGTAGATGTGGTCAATCAATGTGGCGGATGACAAAGAAACTCTAGTGGGAGACCGAACCATCTGCTGCAGGCCAAATAATGAGGTGGTGCAATTCCACGCCGCATTACCAGTCTTTAGCAGGTCAATATTAAAATCGCCTAGAAGGTGTATATCTTTGTAGTGACGTTGTTGCACCTTATCCATCATGGTGACAAAATCATCATACCATGAGAATGTGGCTGAAGGGGTGCGATAAATAAATCCAATTAGTGTGGGGGAAGATTTGTCACATTTCAATTCAAGAAATAAACTTTCAACGTGACAAGACTCTAAATCCATGCGGCGGGTAACGTACTGGCGGATAGAGTTATGAATGTACACAGCTATACCGGTATGACCGGGGGATGATGCATCTCTACGGAATACAGTATAGTTATAAATGGAGATCGAGGCGTTACTAATATGTTCCCTGAGTCTAGACTCAGTAAATCCAAATATATGAAAGGGTTGGGGTTGTGAAAGTAAAACAGTGGCGTCGGGCACTTTGTTGTATAAATGATAAACGTTAAGGTGCCCTATCCGTAAATCATGCTTATTCAGCGAACACTTATGTACATGTGGGCTACAGGCAGGCATGATGAAGCAACACGTGGGGGAAAATGTTTACAAAAGTCAATGAAGAACAAATGAAAACTTTTGAACTCTAACAAAGTTAAACAAAACCCAGGAGAAACTACAGTGCTGAAAACTCAGCTTAGTCTATCGCTTTCCCTGCAGACAACGTCACGACCCACGCAGGGGAAATAATAGGTCGTTACGTGCTGTAGGCGAATGAGTCACTGAACGTATACCGAATCTGCGATATATATAAATATCTAAATTGGCTCCTTAGCGTCACATCCCACGTAGGGGAAATAATGTTTTTGTTACGTTCTGAAAAGCGAAATAATTGAGTCACTGGTCGGAGATCGTATAATATACGATACACACACTGGCTCCTTCGCTATATCAAGAAGAGTATATTTCCTCCGTTTTGAAAGAAAGGAAAATGCAGGAAGATAATAATCGTCACCATTCACAGAAGAAAAATTCATGTCACGAATTAAATCCAAAGTGCTATTTGATTAAAAAACTATATATTCAATGTCGGACACTAAACAGTTTGCCAGATTGTCAGATTCATATTTCATAATTAATGAGAGGTAAGGTTTGTGCTACACTGAGTGACTGTCTTTCCGTATGAGAGGGAAGGTGTGCGCCACACTGGTTGACTCCGTCAATTCACAGGAGAGAAGCGAGGGAGACAACCCATGTGGACTTATAAATACGACATTGAGACATCATGGTACGCCGCGCAAGTTGTCTCCGTCGCTCCGCCAGAACGAATCAAGGGAGACAACGAGCGTGGGTCCAGAATGTCTGAGTGAAGTCTCAGTCAAGGGACGAACGATAGACGACACTGATTGTGCCGGTCAAACCACTGGTGAGAATCGAGGGAGGCAAACAGTGTGGGTTCACACTGAAATTCACTCAGACGAGGGTCTCATAGTGCCGCCCATGATACTCTGGACAGGGGATGTGGCCGTACCGGCCATGGCTAGGGGCAACAGGTGGCACAGGGAAAGCAACACTCCAAGTGGCAGGATCACAGGACAATTTGGGGGAAGGGGCCACGGGGTAGGAAACACGCTGATTGGTCAGTGGCTGGGGTGGATAATGTGGGGTGGGGAGGATGGGTACTTTACAGTTGAAATCTATGGGTAGGTGACCGTTACGGTGCAATCCTCCTAGAGGCGGCATGGGGGGTCCGTATTGCAGGCGGTCGTCACACATAGTTGGCCGCAGCACAGGCTGGTGGGCAGAGCTAGACCGCATAGACGGCAGGGACGCACGAGCTGTGGACCTAAGGTTGAAGGCAAGTCGCGAGGCCCCCTCAGTGCTTGGATGGAAATTATCATTCTGTCTGTAGAGCAACTTACGTGGGGCCCCACCACGAGACAGAAACACTGGCACGTTGTCAATGTACAGAGCCCTCGCCTGATCACACGCCGCCATCAGGTTCCTGTTGGATGGAATGATGGCGCTGTTGGCGGAGTGTCGACCAAAAGCAGGCAAAACAGACGACATTTTGACGGAGGCGCATGGAAACTTAATTTTCACCAGTTTGAGGAGGGCGGCCCAGGTGTCCACACTGATCACTTGACGGCGTTTGCATGTGTTGATCCCGACATGCAGCACGGCTAAAACAATGTGCGGTGCAGGAGGCTGCGAGTCGAGCCACGCCATCAATTCAGCAATGGACATGCCCGGCACGCATATCTTCTGCATAGGTACAGTCGGTGATACAATCTTGCTACCCACCTCTCGCAAGATTGAATCACCTATTAGCACAGCAGGGACCCCAGGCAAAATCCTCTCTTTGGTCAAGACATCAGCGGGGATAGGGTGATCCTGATGTTGATCACGCTTGGGGCGGCACGTGTTGCTGAGCGATTCCATGCCTATATTTTTGACCTTGCCGTTTGTGCAGTCGTCAACAGAGAGGGCAGCAAAGCGATTGGACACAGGCACGGCGGCGACTACAACGTCACGGTATGAGGCACGGCCAGTGTTGTGTGCGGGCTGGCTCGGCGAGGGAGTGGAGGGAGTGAGACCTGAGCTTTGAATGGATAATGGGGAAGCCATACCAACGGAGGGAGTCTTGGCTAGGTTGATGGCAGGCGGAGATTGGTCAGTGGGAACGGCCTGTCGGGGCTGAGAGGAGGTCAGAGATGGGCCAGGCTTGGTTGACAACAGAGTGCCGTCCACCTGTGCATCTGTCATCTGCTTCTTGGAGGGCTGGGAAGTGATGCGCAGTGAAGTAAACATTTTGTTGTGGTCACCAAGCTGAGACTTGAGTTTTTTGTTTTCGGCCTCCAGTGACTTGACACGACAACAAAGTTGGTCTAGCTGCTGGTGGAACTCGGCCTTGATGTCACGAATCTCAATCCGGACCAGCTCACGCACCTCTTTCTGTAAGTCATACACTGCACACATGGCTGTGTCGTGTTGAGAGCCGATCGCAGCACCGAGACCATCAACAACACGGCCGAGTTCCGTCAGCTTCTTGGCCGTGTCAGCTTGGAGCATGGAAGTAGACGGTTGCAAGGCAGAATTGGTGTCCGCGAGAGGGGGGCAACCGCCCGGGCTGTCACACTGGTCACTGGCAACCGAAGGAGAGGCGTCACAGGTACAGCCACTGCGGTCAATGCCTGCTGAAGCAACATCGGCACTGCCAGTCGCGCTGTTTGAAACTGCACTGGCAGCCATATCATTGACGCTGTCGTGGTCCTGGTCGATATTGGCACTTCCTGCTACCTGCTCGAGACCTACACCGACCGTGTCAGTATCGTCAGCTTTAGGGAGCTGTGAGCGCATAGTGGCGCATGGTGGCAGGGCCCGTCGATCAGGAGGTTTACCAGACATGCTATAGCTGGGGAGGAGGAGGTTCACGACTGACCTTAGTTTGCCGAATTCCTCTTGCACCCAGTCCACACACGCCTTCCCCTGGACTAGAATTGTGCCCGTGGTATAGTAGATGGAGATTTTTAATAGTTTATTTCCATCAAGCGAGAGATCAAGCACTGATTTAAAAAGTTCAGGAGGAAGGTCAATGGCCAGGGGATGGGTGAGGGAGAGCGTCTTTGTGTGGTCCTTTTGGTGGTCAGCCCATGTAGAGGAAAGCTCAGGGGGTTTGTATGCGAACTGGTATCGTTCTCGTAAAGCATGCCTCCACACCGGCAAGTGAAGACCGTTTGTATCAAAAGTGATCTGATGCCAGTCTTTTGTTTTCTTAACTTTTGCCAAGTCAATGGAGTGTTTGGCTTTGATAGATCTCGTGTGCGGGGGCATGGCTTTAGTTTAGTGTCCTTCACTGGAGGTATCTAGTCCGCCATCTTGCTAACACGAACACACTAGACAGTCATACACTGGATTTATTGGCAAGGAGCTGTTAGTGCACTGCAGAAAGGGCACCACAGTGCAAGGAGTTAGTTATATGCCAGCATGATACAAGTGCGTGATAGGGATAGAGCTTTTATTAGGGAAGGCACTTGCGAGCATGAAGTAATTGATCGACGTCAGCGCTCATGTTCCAAGTGACGCACTTGGTACTCTAGTTCCATATGACGCGTCAGCCGCTCTAGTTCAAAGAACGCGTGACGCAAATGTACACAATCATTGAATCAATGTTTTCAATGCCAAAAGTAACTTTCAGTCTGTGGACAAATTTGGTTTGAGATAAAGATTACACGCTCACCTGGAAAAAGCAGAACTAAGTCAGAAGAATCACTGAACTCACAAAAAGTCAAGTCAGGAAACCCAACAGACCCGTTGCAGTATTCCGATGTTGGACAGAGACGAATGCCGCGGAAAAACGGTATCGTGAGGATCACCGACCAACTCGAAAGTACTGTTCCTGAAGGAACGTAAGTTTTTCCAAGCAAGCAAGCACCAATAAAAACACGCACAACTAGTATTCCAGGAATCCGAAAACACACTTGGTGCAGTGATGCACTCAAGGTTAGGTTGGGTTAACGATCGTCGTGGAACAAAAATAGCTTTTCAAGTGCTCACAACGATCGTTCAGGATTATGTAACACAAAAATAGAAATCCATGTCTATTGCACACATGCACACAGTGCACTTCAAGAATTTAGTTCCAGATGCATATAATAAATACACATTCCCAGTGGAGGTGTGAAAAAGTAGACTGGACGAGAGAGAGAGAGAGAGAGAGAGAGAGAGAGAGAGAGAGAGAGAGAGAGAGAGAGAGAGAGAGAGAGAGAGAGAGAGAGAGAGAGAGAGTAGTTAGTTATTCATGGGTTTAACGCTGAGCAGGCAACCAAGGCCATCTCACGGCGGGAGAGACAGACAGACAGACAGACACAGAATCAAAATAATTTCAGTTGAGACTTCAGTTCAGTTTAAGTTTCGGTCAATAGATTTCAGTAAAAAATATGGTCGGCATGGATCCATTTTTGATAAACTGAGTAGTCGTCGATTCTACTGAACTTTTGCGGTGATTATATTCATAACTTTCTCATATGTAAGTGCACAGAAGAGTATATCTATAGTCTATATTCGAGTATAGCCTGAAAGAGAAAGAGTGTCGTACAATCCAAAGAGTAATTAGAGGCTATACTCTTTGGTACAATGGCCCGGTGTACTAGTTCAGTTCATAACCAGCGGCACACCCAAATACTGGGCTGATTTAGAACATATGCGTGTACTTTGAGCGTGAACTTATAAACGGGAAACACGAATTTATCATCATTAGTGCGCTGGTCTGTGATTTTGGACCTTACGGCTGAAAGCCGTAAAGTCCAAAATCACGGATCGGCGGGATGCACATTGCATCATTAAAAGTACTTGCCCATTAGGACTAAAGGGTCATTTGTAAATGGACCATTTGTACGGACCCTAATTGGAATGCACGTTGTCCAAAAAACGTGCCTTTAGTTAAGGGCTACTTTATATTTAGACTGGAGGGAATCCCTTCCGCTTTGACTAGTTCGCGCATGCGCAGTTGAAGGCCTCCCATTTAGTTTTGAGGCGCGCGTGCGTGCGGCGCCGAGATAAGGAGCCGCGCAGCGCGTCGTCTCTGTTAATATCGCCGGCTGGCAGCACAGAGCTGAGCGCAATCTGTTACGGCTGTGCAACTATAGTCTCGCTATTCTCATCACTGCTTTACTCGAGCACGCTATTTCAGCGTTGACCGTGTACCACACGGGATACATTTTACTGAATGGCGCCGGTCATTTACGGCATGTTGTTTAAGCTGTACGTATGTTGTATTTAAGACATACACTTAAAAGGTAAGAAAATAAACTTTCTGTAGACACTAGACATGCTTAGGAAAATAAAGATGAGCAATGCATGCAACGGACTAGAAGACAGGCAACCGGCTAAAATGTATCAGTATCAAGACAGTTTAGTAAGGTCACCTCGCCCTAAGCTAGCGCGGCACTCCCTAACTAAACGTGTGGGTTTGTGGGCAGCCGTGACGAATATTATGGACTAACTGTCTTTTCTCTTCCTCGGGCAGTCATCCAACGAGAACTGAATAGCCACTCAAGCACGAAATTCCCGTGCAGCTTACCGGCTTTTCACCACCACCGCACACTAAGCGCCCATTAGGATTGCTAATGTTGGGGTACAGCGGCATTAAATTTAATGAATCATTAGGCTGCTAAAATGGGTCATGCATTCCGTTAAAAGGAAGATTTGTGACCATTAACCAAAATGGCTCATTACCATGGATAATGGCGTGACATGCATGCGGGCCCGTGGCACTGGCACTTAGTCACCAATTACTAATTGGCACTAATTGGGTACACTGATATATAAGTACAAGGCCGGACCAGGCTGATTCGGGCTTAGTACTGACACCTCTGCAGCTTCTGTCTCTTATTCGAGACATGCTGCATCCGGCCGCTTCTCAGGATGCAGCACGTCTCGAATGTGTTAATCTCGTTGCCCTTCCAGGCTGAGTCTGTGGTTGACCGGTGATTTCAGTTTGTTGCCTGCCAGTCAGTTTTTGAAGTGTTCTCAAACGCTGATGATTACAAATACAACAGCCTTGGCGACAGTACTGATCAACACAAAATAGTCTTGATTATAAAATTAACTGACATGGTGCATCACCCTGACCACCACCACCACCACTGCATCGCCATCAAGAACACCAACTCTACCGACAACCCACAGAGACAACGGATAAACTGAGGAAGGGATGGGGTTAAGGTGGGGTGTGTGTGTGGGGGATAACCTATAGCATCTTGAGGTTGAATTTTTAACATTTGCTTATTGTCCTACCAAGGCTACATTACAGATTAGAAGAAATATCAACCATTTTACTTCAAGGGCGGGTCCAGAATAGCTTGGCACCTCAGCCTCACCTTTGAACTATCATAATCAAATGTATTTCAAGTCAGGATGAAAAGGGTTAATGAAACGAACTTTTCAAGACTGACGAAGAGAAGGAGCTCGCCGCGTTTATCAAATAGACCTGTGGGTTCCATTCGACTCGAGCGTCATATCCTTGTTTACTGAACTAAACGGCTGTCTGTCTCTCGCAAGTTTGCTTTGGAGTTCGCATGTCAGTGGACTCGCTGATTCCAAAATCGTGTGCCTCTAACTTGTCACGTCAAAACGAGCACTCATTCAAACTTTTCAACTAGCCACATGATACTTAGTTAAAGTTCCCGTGAAGCTCGGTAACACAGAACTTCAAGTTACAAGGATCTATTAGACTAAAGAAAGGTGTTATGGTTGTTACAGTACTGCGAGTCGAATGACTGGGTGAAAATTATTTGTGTCACTGTGCACTGACTGTTCAGTGAATCAATCAGTGTACACGTTTACAGCCGTGGCTAGCAAACTTTATTTGCACAGCAAAAATAGGGTTTAAGTGTTGGTTTCTTTTTTTTTTTTTTTTTACACAACCGGCATGTCACTGGCTATCACAATGTAATCTCAAGCGAGCACATATTTTAGGCTTGGCCATTGACATGCTGTTACGACGTGTTTGTATGACCCAGGGATACACGAATTAAGTCTTTCAATTTGTAGATTTGTGGTTTACAGCTTTGAAAGAACGGGTAACGTGCGTAACCTAGAATCTCTCGCGTATCCATGACTGAGTAACATCCACAGTTTGAGTAAAAGAGGGGTCCCGACTCATGGTTAGCAAGAGGCATAGATTCACATGAGCCCAGCCTGCTACATCAATGGTTCACGAGTATCCATGTCTCTTGCAGACAGGTGAGGCTTGTTGATGGATTGAGGATTTGGTTTCACACCCAGTTGTGTACTCATTCTCGACTGTTCCAAATTGTCAAATTACTTCTTTATCACCAGGCACACGAATGTGTAAAAGTGTGTTGTCAACGATACAGCAGCCAAAGGCGCCATCATACATTTATGCACGAGATCAGTAAAGTTTAGGCAGCCTATTAGTTGGGGCTCATGAAGAGCTTCACTGACTTCGCGCTGTCGTCATTTGCATCTGTCATATCAGTCTGTAGGAGTCATTTTCCTTTCAGTCAGTCATAGATATACTCCACATAATGTATTAGCCCCCCCCCCCCCCCCCCCCCCTCAAAAAAAAAAAATAAATAAATAAATAAATAAATAAATAAAAAATAAAAAAATAAAATAAAATAAAAATAAAAATAAAATAAAAATAAAATAAATAAATAAATAAATAAAATAAAATAAAATTAAAAAAATAAAAATAAAATAAAATAAAAAAAGAATTAAAAAAAATAAAAAAAGAGAAAGAGAGAGAGAGAGAGAGAGAGAGAAGTAAAAAAAAAAATTGCATTACCTGTTGAGCTTTGTCTCCTCCTCCTCCTGCCCCCCTCCCCCCTCCCCCCCAACCCCCCCCCCCCCCCCACAAAAAACAAACAAACAAACAAACAAAAACCCACAAAACAAACAAACCACGAACGAACAAACAAAAACAAAAAAAAAAACGACAACATCAAACAAATTTTAAAAACACCAAAGACAAACAAACAAAAAAATCGAACAGTCAACAACAACAACAATAAATGGAGTGAATTACCTTTTGAGCTGGTGAATGTCTTTTGTATCTTTGCCCCCTCTAGCAGTTAACCCATATCATACTGAGGCTAAAAGCTTCAAAATTGTACACTGCCATATATATGCAAGCTACATTATAGTACTTACAGATAAGGATATATACCAATGGCTTTGGTTCAAGGATGGTGCCAGAATAGCTTGGCGCCTAGAGGCGCCAAGCTATTCTGGCACTACCCTTGAACTATTTTAGTCAAACTTATTTCACACACTGGTGTATTCCGAATGATAAGAGTTAATGGCCTGTGCTTTTGAGTACAATCTACCTCGCGTATAACAAGGTTGGACATATAAGGCTACTCTTTTAGAAAGGTACAGTACAGTCTATGTCGAATGCTTGTAACAAATTTCGGATATATACAACATGGAAATTATGTCCCCTAGCGATTTGTTATATATTTATTCTAAGTTTACCCGTATTACGTTATACTTTTCATCAGTTTGCCTCAGTCGAAGCGAACGGTGAATGCACCATTTTTCCTTTGTCTGAACTCGAAACCACTAGCCTCCGGTAACAGCGGTGATTGATTGATTAGTTCCGTGTTTAACGTCCACGGCACCGATGTGATAATGGACGGCCCTGACGGGCGGGTTATGGGGGGACAGGAAAATCTATTGCCTATGGAGTACGACCTGAACACTGATCAACTCAGGCGCACTCCAACTGTGCCACTTTGATTTACCAGGACCTTTCAACGGACATGCTATTGAACAAATCCGTTTTTCCCCCTGGATTGTGAGTCCAGCTACCGGGGCCGGGACGGGATTCGAACCCACGACCCGGCGATTCCCTTCGCTCTCCTGCTCCGACGTTTAAGCGCCTGAGCTATTTCGGACTCGCTAATAGCGGTGAACATGCAGCCGGGTTCAAGTCGTGTAGTAGTGAGGTTTTGTTCGAGACGAACGACTCCCAACAACGAACGAGAGCAAAGTCGCGGCGGATACCCTTATTTCCAGTTCTTTCATAAGCATTGACAGCACTCCGAACATCTCCAAGAGGCATAGATCCTCATGAGCCCGGAGGGCTCATGAGGATCTATGCCTCTTGGGGATTTTCGGAGTGTTGTCATGCTTTTGGTGTATACACTGGTGACTTCGCTTTCGTTATTGGGAGTCGTTCGGCGTAAACGTTACCCCACTATTATGACAACAGTCTGCCGTCTGAATTGTAAAAGTGAGTGAGTTTATTGCAATAGCAAGTATTAGTATCGCAGTTGAAGCAGACGTCATAAAACAAAACGCACTAGACGCATTCCTGCGCAGATTGAAGTTTGAACATGGTTTATGTTCAGTATAATGACAACGAACAGTTTGCCGTCAAAACCATGCAAGTTTCTATTATTTACTTTTTTTTTTTTTTTTTTTTTTGGGCGATGCTATATTTCGGAACTGCAATTTCTATTGACGTCATAAAATCGAAACGCATACCTGTACATGTTCAACATTTGCAACGAAGACAGAAACACGCTTAGAAAAGACTACAAAACAATAGTGTTATAACTGTCTTTTTTACTCAGCATTTTACATGCTTGGCAGTCACCTTTTTGGTCTGAATTTCCAGGTGCCGCAACGTTTGCACAGTGCATGCTACCGGCCTTGCCTTTCATTCTTTAACCCCTTATCATTCGGAATACACCAGTGTGTCAAATATGTTTGACTAAACTAGTTCAAGGGTAGTGCCAGAATAGCTTGGCGCTTATAGGCGCCAAGCTATTCTGGCACTACCCTTGAATTAAACTATAATGTGTCCTGCATATGACAGTGTACAAATTTGAAGCTTTTAGCCTCACTATGATAGATATGGGTTAACCATCTTGTGCATGCAGCCACTAGTTCTGTAAACATTACCGGCTGCTTCATGCACAAGGGGGTTAAAATGCTTATTTGCTTACTACATCTGACGTCATATGAATGTCTTTGTATCCAGTATTTTCGACAAACAGCTTTTTTTTACGCGTTTGAGTGTGATACATCAGTTTTCAGTCGGGTCAAGGTGGCCGTTTTTTTTTTGTGAGACAGCTGTATTCACTGATAAGATAACAGGATAAAATACTATGTTTTATAGCTTGGAGTTGTCAATTGCGCAGCCGGCAATCTCCACACATCTGCAAGAGACATAGATTCTCACACGCACCCGCAAGACTGACGCGGATGCTCATGAGGCTCCATGCCCTTTGCTGATTTGCTGGTTCCATTCAGTTGGGGCTGTGTACCTCACCTCAATCAAGGAGTTATCGAATATTTAGTCGAAAACACACACACACACACACACACACACACACACACACACACACACACACGCACGCACGCACGCACGCACGCACGCACGCACACACACACACACACACACACACACACACACACACACACACACACACACACACGCAGACGTTTCAATTGGTGCAATGAATTCCATGCTTTGTTTCGGGAAACCTGTTTGAAGGTATAAAATCACCAGCGATCTATGTCTGTCTTCTAGAGGCATAGATTTTCATCAGCCCAGACAGCTCATGAGAATGTATGGTATTCTCGCCCTTCTAGTTCTAGCGAAGCCCTGCCCCAGTTGCAAAGTGCTAAGAACCGACGTCAGCCGCAGTGCGTCGGCGCACTGCCGTGCGCGGGCCCACTGCGGCCGTGGTCGGCGCGAGGACCTTTGCTTACTAGGTGCCCAGTTTACATGCTGTAACTTAGGCAATTATGAATTTCCTGGTTTGACTTAACAACTGGACAGGAAACGCCCGAGTTTCAGCATGGCCACGTCTCCTTTGATGTTGGTTTGGTTTGATGTTTTCTTCCGTTGCTGGGTACATTTCTCGCATTTTCTATGGCAGTGATTTGCTTCCACGCCACACGAAAAGGTGGGGGCTTCCATATGCATTGCTTTCAGTCCGACGACGGCCGCAGTGTAGATCAATGCTACCTTCTCTTCTGAAAAGAGTGTTGAGTATGGCGTGCCCCAGGGATCCATACTAGGACCGTTACTTTTCTGTTTGTTTATAAATGATCTTCTACTTTATATATCCTATCCAAATACCGAATGTGACATGTTTGCCGATGATTCAACTCTTCACGCTGGCGGGAAAACTGTACCTGAAATATCAAGCAATCTTCAGCTTAGTCTTCAGGAGGTCTTACTGTGGTGCAAAAATAATCAAATGCTTGTAAATCCATCCAAAATGAAATGCATGCTAATCACAACACGTCAAAAGCATCAGCTCCGCCCCCATTCACTTAACCTCTCTTTTGATTCAGTTCCCATTGAGCAAGTCAAGGAATATCGCCTCCTCGGGGTAATTGTTGTTGACCAACTGTGCTGGTTGCCCCATCTAACACAACTAGGGGAAAATTATCAAAAAAGCTATTTTTACTGCCAAGATTAAAATCTATCATTGATACTAAGACACGAAAGCTATTTTTCATCTCCTACATTAAACCTCACATTGACTACGCATCTACTATTTGGGACGGCTGTAGTAAAGCTAACCTTAAGCGGATTAATTCTCTATACAATCGCCCCCACCCGGGTCTGCCCTGGGGGACTTGGGTGGGGTTAGGTACTTTTTAGTTCCCAGGGTCACCCTGGTCAGCCCCACAGGGTGAGTTTTCCTCTCTATTCTGGGGCATGTGTTTCTGTCTACCCGAGATCCATTCACCTGTATTTGCCTTTTAAAAACTCTCCCTACTGTCTGCACTGCCTGTAGCTCTTGATATTGGATGTGTGTTGTTAAATGGTCTTAGCTTTATTTAGGCCCCATGTTTTAGGTTTATTTAACGTATTTGACCGGCTGGCGACATACATTCAATGTTCTGTTTAGTTGGTTTTTTTTTCACAAGCAGTGCAGGCACGTCCTGAGAAAGCCTTGTTGCTGTCGGGACGTTAAGCAATGTACAATCAATCAATCTATACAATCGCGCAGTTAAACTGATCCTCCCAATCCCCTCTCTAACTTTGGAGGAAAAGCTTCAGGCAACAGGGCTCCTTCCTTTACGTCAACACCTTACGTTTAATAAGTGCGTACTTATGCACAAAGCACTGAACGGGAAAGCCCCCCCCCCCCCCCCCCCCCCCCCCCCACCTGGCTAAGCTTTTCACTGATTGAGAGCGAAAGGGTTTACAGCACTTTGAGGAACAGTCTCGTCATTGAACGGCCCCGAATTGACTTGTTTAAATCCAGCCTTTCTTACGCGGGTGCCTATTTATGGAACTCACTTCCTCCACATATACAGCAAACGAGACATATTCCATTGTTTAGGACGAAAGCTTTTAAATACATCTCTGAGCAAACTTGAAAGAAACGTAGATAATATGTCCAAAAAAGTCATGTCAATGATTTCCTGTGGTCCTCCGTTTTGCACTTGTTAGCTTTTACATAATATCTCTCTTTATCGTGGTGTTTTGCCTGCTCACTAAATTCCTACACGTGTAGCTGTATCATAAGTGTGCAGTCGCTTTCTATAAACACACTTTACATCGCACCCCCCCCCCCCCATCCCCCCCAAGACCCTTTCATTTTGCTGTGTATGTGTGTAATCTTCAGCGAGTTAGGAACTTGTATCGGAATGTAACACAAGTGACCTGTTGGTGTAGCCGCTTGTTTTGTGCTGTTAACATATTGTTTTAATGTTGAGTCAGCCGAAGTTGAAAGTTTATGGGTCGAGGTGAAAACATCTAAATCCCCCACAGTCCTGGTTGGCTTTATCTATAGAAATCCAGCAGCCAACTGGGACTGGTATGATGACTTCGTAGAAATGATGGATAAAGTTAATCAAAGTAAAGATAACATTGTTCTTCTGGGCGACTTTAACATTGACCTACTTAAGCCCAAATGGCACCATGCTGCATGGGCATCAACAACAGCCTTATTTGGTTTAAAACAATTAGTTAAAAAACCCACTAGAACCACATCTACATCCTCAACCTTAATTGATCACATTTACGTGACAAATGACGATAAAATATCAAATGTGCAGGTTCCCTCCTTAGCTGTCAGCGATCATAACCCAGTATGTTGCAACGTCTCCATGAAACTAGACAAGCAAAAATCTAAAAGACATAAAACTATAAAATATCGCTCCTTTAAACACTTTAATAAAGACGAATTTCTGTGGGACCTGCACAATGCTTCGTTTACTGAGGTTTATGATCACCAATCTCCTGACAGTGCCTTGTCGTGCTGGATGGATCTGTTTCTCAGTGTCCTCAATAAAATGCGCCAATACGTGAAAAACGAGTTAAACATTCCACCAAACCACCGTGGTTAACAGCGGATATCAAGCAGGCCATGTCATTTAGAGACAAACTTAAAAAAAGAGCAAAAGTACGAAGAATACAAAAAACAACGCAATCATGTCAAATATTTAGTTAGAGCGTCTAAGAAGTCTTTTTTCCAACAAATGATTCGAGACAAAAAGGACACGGCATCTGTTTGGAAAGCTCTGAACGTCATAACGAAGGGTAAATCAGCACCCGAAATCCCATCTCATATGTCAGCTGATATATTAAATAACCATTTCTTAACGACAGCCGAAATATTGGCATTGTCAGCTGCAAATAACAGTAACCCGTATGAAGTGCCGAGTTCTCTCAGAGAACACTTTAAAAAAACAACTATATCAAATACTTTCACCATCCCTGATATTACAGTTGCGGAAGTCGGCAGATATATTTCTAGCATGCCCAACAAAAAGTCTGCTGGCATTGATGGTATTGATAATGAAACCCTAAAACTCTCATTACCGTATACAGTAGAATCACTAACATATATTTTCAACCTCTGCATAAAGCAAAGTACATTTCCAATCATTCTTAAAGAAGCAAAGGTAATCCCAATCCCTAAATCAAAAGATCTTGAAGATATTAATAACTATCGTCCAATCTCCCTTCTGTCAGCTTTGTCCTTGAAAAGCACATTCAAAAACATCTCCTTGATTTTCTGGAAAAAGGTAAATTACTTAATATTCACCAGTCTGGTTTTAGACCGAAACATTCCTGTCAGTCAGCACTGACACATATTGTAGACAGCTGGCTGAAATCAATCAATAAAAGCCTGATGTCAGGAGCAGTTTTCTTAGACCTTAAAAAGGCGTTTGACCTTGTGGACCATGACATTCTCCTAAATAAGCTAACAGTTTATCACTTGGACGAAACCTCTATAGTATTCTTCCGATCATATCTCGAAGACAGAAAACAAATGGTGTACGCCCATGGAAGATACTCTAAGCAAGGAAATGTAAAATACGGCGTCCCCCAGGGATCTATTTTGGGCCCTCCTCTATTCATACTATTTATTAATGATCTACCGTTGCATATCACTAATTCTGACGTTAATTGTAATCTATTTGCTGACATACGAGTCTTCACGTTTCTGGCAAAAAAAAAAAAAACGACGGACATTAGCCATAGTTTACAATGCAGTCTCAATGAGGTATCTGACTGGTGTAGACAGAACCATATGGTTCTTCACCCAGCAAAAACAAAGAGTATCTTAATCACCACGCGGCAAAAACATCAACGCCGACTACAGCCATTACAATTACAATTAAACGCTGAACTTGTTGAACAAGTCACTGAGCGTAAATTCTTAGGAATACATGTTGATGATCAACTGTGCTGGGAGACCCATATAAATGCTATTTGTAAGACCATTGCTACAAACACTTTCTTATTGTCCCAGCTTAGACATGTAACGGATACAAATACCCGTAAATTGTTTTTTCATGCTCATATAAAGTCCCATGTTGATTATGTCTCCACAGTGTGGGACGGCTGCAGTGATGTCCACATGAAGAGATTAAACTCCATATACAAAAGAGCTGTAAAAATGATAGATAGACGCCCTATCCCTACCACAGACAAATTTAGACATTTAAACATTCTCGGTCTGCGTCAGCAACTTACATTAAACAAATGTGTTTATTATATGCATAACATACTGAATAATATGACACCCCAGTATCTAATCACTAAATTTATATCTCACCAAGAACGTGAACGGACCTCAAGAAACAATACCTTACCCCTACCACTGCCAAGAATTGACCTTTTTAAAACTAGTATGTCATTCTCTGGTCTGTTTGCTTGGAATTCCATCCCTGCACATTTGAAAACTATTACCTCACCAGGAAGATTTAAAACAAAACTTTTTGATTACCTGATGAGTCAGACTTAGTACGTTTCTCAGGTACTGTAATATTTCCTGTACCTCTTGTATTTCATACAGATGGTTTTTATATGTGTGTGTGTGTGCTCGTGTTTGTTTGTGCGTGTGGGTGTATGTGTGAGCGGCGCGCGTGCATGCGTGTGTGCATGTGTGTGTGATGAGTATTATTATTTTTTCTGTATATAATGATGCTATTGGGTTTTGTATGTACATATATATTTTATAGTTTCCCTTTTTTTTTATCCTGTAGATGTTAGCAACATGTTTGTAAAATGACGATTTGTTTTCTGTCAAAACTTTTTACCGTTGAAAAATAAAGTTTCATCATCATCATCATCATCATCCTCTCTCTCTCTCTCTCTCTCTCTCTCTCTCTCTCTGAGTCTCTCTCTCTCTCTCTCTCTCTCTCTCTCTCTCTCTCTCTCTCTCTCTCTCTCTCTGTGACTCTGAATAGTCTGGCAGCACATTTAAGCTATTTGGGCTAATCCATCTCCCACAGTAGGTACACAGTCTTTATAGAAAGTCGTTCCAAAAGCTGTAATTATAAGTTTGAATCATTTAAGAACGCAGGAAAAGAAAAGTTGGGTGGGGGGGGGGGGAGGGATGGGGGGGGGGGGGGGGGTGGGCATCGTTTTATCTCAGCCAGAGTTGTCCCCTTTGGCTTACGGTAGAGCTTTTCGTCGAGATGATTTCTACATAAAATCACCTCGACATAAACCTCAGCCAAAGGGCTAATTTAAGATACAGCGCCGAGCTGGCCACTAATGGCACCACGCCGCGGGTGAATTGGTGAAAGTGTCCACTATGCTATAGACTTGGCCTCAGTTGCATGAGTGAGCCTAGATTCTGCTCAAGCCACTAAGAACTTGATATGCTCTGTTATTGCGGAGCACCTTGCTTAGTGGCTTTCGCTCATGCAACTGAGCCCCGAGCTCGTTCAAATAGAACGTAAAAGCCCCCACACTTGATTGGCATTTTCGTCAAAGCCGTGGCCTCATGACCTTTTAGCGCCAAACAGGAGAGAAACCTCAATTTCTTGAGAATGAAAGACGCTCTTTCTCCTGTTTTTGTAAACGATGTCTTTACTTTTCACTTGGAAGATGCGTTGCGCGCGCGCGCGTGTGTGTGTGTGTGTGTGTGTGTGTGTGTGTGTGTGTGCGTGTGTGTGTGTGTGTGTGTGTGCGTGTGTGTGTGTGCGCGCGCGTGTGTGTGTGTGTGTGTGTGTGTGTGTGTGTGTGTGTGTGTGTGTGTGTGTGTTGCTATGCTATCGTGAAGGCAAAAAGCACGATTACCTTCTTTACGTCAGGATTATCCCAGTGCGTAAAAAGCTATCGGACCGAAGTCGGCCGCAGTGGGCCCGCGCACGACCGTGCGCGGGCCCACTGCGGCCGACTTCGGTCCGATGGCCTTTTACGTACTGGGACAGGTATATACAATCCACAATTATATGCCTCTTATAGATGTTTATTGTTCTCTGATGGGCTGCAATTTTATATTTATACCTTTGGGACCCGCTCTTCGAAACTCCTTGCACTCAACATGATTGGGTCAAATATGCGGAAAGGATATGATTCATTGCTAACGGTTAAATTTATATGTGCCACCTATACCAGACATGCATGGCCGCCCCACTGGTATTTTTATCTTCTTACCCACCGCAGGATACGGAGGGAAATCACGATTTCTCGCCCATTGATCGAGAAGATTTTTTTTCTGGCGTTGAATCATTCAAGGTGCTCCGCATCATAAGCTGCGAAAGACACAGTCCGCCGTTATTGATGCGGGTCACCTTGAATGGGTTAAGGTTGTGTCGTGGGCCGTTTCACATTCACCCCTGAGGTTAAAATCCCTTCGTGTACAAATTGCCGCCTAGTGACGTCTGGGAAATACATATGAAAATAATATATACCTTCCCCACGCCGTAACGCAATGCTTTCTTATTACCAGGAACCGTAACGGGTCTACATAGATCGACCAGTTACAAGTCAAGCTACATTTCAGTTCAGGAGCCATAACAACTATGATTGCTTAGAGGCGCCTAGCTATTCTTGCATCACCCTTGGATTTACATTGTCCACCCGTCGTCCTGTGGTGTACTTGTCGGAGCTTTAATACAGTTATACAATGTAGTGACAGCAGCTCGAAGCGGCATGTGACCATTAGAACGTTAGTTACTGAACCGTCGAGTCCGCTGGGAAGAGCACTTACTTCATACTCAGAGTAAACGCGTGGACCTTCGTCGCATGAAGATACACAGACGTAAATGGAACCGCTAAGTTGCACAAAAGATCATGTATGGTGGGGACTGTTCTGTATTTAACTCACTCCTGACTTGCCTATACGGATACGCGGCTATTTGCCTTGTAGATCCGTATGTGGTTCATCTCGAATGATTTTAACGTTGGTCATGGATTTGCCATATCGTGAGACGGGTCACGGTTTGGTGTCCTGGATGAAGCGGAAGGTCTGAAAGTGTGCGTGAAAGTTGCGGGAGCTTGTGAGGATCTATGCATTTTGCAGATGGCTGGCCCATCTGCAGCGACTGTGACAATGTACAGTTGATAACCATCGAAGCAGTCACGGTTATTTGACAGTGAAGTCGTAGGCGAGCGTACGCGTTAGTCGTGACATTCAAACAGGAAGCGACTCAAGCAGAAAGGTGAAGCGTCACCATTTTCATAACCCATTCACGCCCAGAAGTAAGTGAGGGACAATCATATTCCACAACTGACGTCCCGCGCTAAGTGTACACGCAGATATCATTTCATGGTGGACGTGAACACAGGGGAATAATAGGACAGCCAGGATATTTCTAGGGTCGTACCTGATCTTGCACTATTCTTGAGCAGTCATGATCGATTTATTTTATTCAACATTTACACAGCCATCATTGTCTCCGGCCAAGGCGGGAAGGCCATAAACCCATTGGCTGTCGGTAGCGCTCTTTGTCGCGATGATTCCTTCAGGAATCATCGCGACAAAAAGCGCTACCGACAGCCAAAGGGTTAAACTTAAAAAAAAAAAATAAGCTATACAATGTACTGCCATGTGGAAGCAAAAAGACAGTAAGTAAATATTTTGTGAAAAGCGAGATTTTTTTAAATTGTAATACAATGAAAATGGTGAGTGTCGGAAAAATGGATTTGCCTCAGTCTTTTGCTTTTACAGCAATATATACGCAAACGTCATGGTAGAACTCTCAACCTTAACTCATTCTACCCCAGACACACCACTGCAAGATAAGGATCGAGCATGATAGTTCAAGGGTGATGCCAGAATAGCTTGGCGCCTATGGGCGCCAAGCTATTTTGGCACCACCCTTGAACTATCATGCTCGATCTGTGTCCTGCACTGCAATGCATTCTTCAGAGAACAACGTCAGACTTTGGGGGATTTCGGTGTTGGGGTAGAATGAGTTAAATAAAACAAGAGCAACGTTTGATAAGCTTTACGTCATTTCAGAACCTGCGCCTCCCCATTCACCAAGCGACTCAGGCCATACCCTTGAGCAAATAGGGCGATACTACTGACAAGGTCGTCCTACCTCCTGCGTCTGTAGAAGCGTAGGAACTCAGTGAAAGCTAAACCGGACATGACTTGTCAAAAGCAAACCTCAGTAACAGAACGTTCCCGGGTCAACTAGGGACCGGACCTTTTCTTCACAGGGGCCGCTGTGTGTTTTTTTTTTGAGTATGCGTTAATCACAGCTGTCACCAAGAGTGAAGTCAGTGCACGAGCGATTGCTGTTGTGGATAACAGCCAAGATGGGAGATGACAACTTTTCACAATACAGTTACGAAACTGGCTTTATTATGCGACAAACCAAAAGTTGTTACTAGTGTTAGGCACCCTCCCCTTCTTTGCGAATGGACGTATATTTTGTTTCTGAATTTTCTGTTCATTTAGCGACCTAGAGCCACAACCGTAATTGTAATGATTTTGTACTCTTTTCTGTAAACTAGGGTACGATAAATTAGCATGAAGGTGCAGCGTCCCCCCCCCCCCCCCCCCCAGTACATCTTAAGTTTATTTAGCATTCATTACACTGGCTGGCGACATGGGGACGTAGCTTAGTGGATGAGACACTGCGCTGGCAGTCGTAAGATCCCGGGTTCGAATCTCATGGTGGGCAGGAATGGGATGTGGACTTTTCCTCATTCCCATCGAGGTTGCCTGTCTCGCCTTCGTGTGTACAGCACGCAAATCAAGTGCGCACGTTAAAAATCTCATTACCACTATTCGTAGGGCCGGTGAGATGGAAAAAGAAATCTATCACATGCACCGAAGTAGGGTGGAGGTTTGCACATAAAGTAGCGCTGAGTAGCAGCAGGATTTCAAAGCTTCAGCCTCCATCCCTACGGCGCCTTGAGCATCTTTAATTAGATGGATATGTGCGCCTCGGAGACACCATACTATACCATACCATACATTCAATATTCGTGGTTTTTGTTTTGTTTTGTTCTTTGTTAGTTTTGTTTCACAAGCGCATGCACGTCCTGAGAAAGTCATGTTGCTGTCGGGACGTTAAGCTATGTACAACCGTCCAAGAAACTTGGATACAAATTGGTCTCATCAACAAGCATAGATCCTCATGAGCCCCCGCAACTGCGGTGGCTTGTGAGGATCTATGTCTCTTACATCTGGGTCGTGTTCGGCTGATCTCGGGGTTGAGAGTAGGCCTGTGTACAGTCGTGTACGACCCATTGCACTACTGACACGGATATAGGATGGCAACAATTACCAATTAATGTGTACACAGCCCTCTAAAGGACTCTCTTAATTGCACGCACTGTTTAGGACAGCATTCAAACTGATACAAATGCTGGTTATGTAATGCTAATAATCCTATTACTCCGGGAGCCAGTTTATATATTCCAAACTATATTTTGTCTCACGCTGTGAGCAATCATACTTTGACTGGATGCATGCTTCAGGCTAATGAGAGCCACCATCGTAAACACAAATTGAATTCGAACCTGTTTCGTTTATGGGGGACTTCGTTCTCAAACCTTGCATGCCGTTACGAGCTTCGAAATATGCACACATATTTTCGTTGATGCGTTAATTCATTTAGCCCTGTCACGTACCGGACAGTGCAGCCATGACACGTACAATACAACAGTGTATATGAATCGGCCATGATAGTTCAATGGTAGGTGCAGGAATAGCTTGGCGCCTAAAGGCGCCAAGCTATTCCTGCACCTACCCTTGAACTATCATGGTTAGTCTGTCGCACAGAACGTAAAATTAGAACTTTCCCCGTTTTCCCCGGGTGAAATTCCCGGTACGATGGGCGCGCTTTAAATGTGTCAGCTCTGCCACTGGGTCTTTAGAGGTTGCGAGTAATTAGTTCAGACGGCAAATTACGCTCAGCGTGAGAGCGACTGGTGACCGTGATCTTTGAATTTTTGGGAATGATCATTTACGAGTATATCAGCTTACTCCTCTGCTTGCTCAGTCCAGACTTGCCGCATACCGTTTCGGCCGCAATTAGCGAAGCCGAACGTAGCGCGTCCTGTATGTTAACCCTTTTAGCCCCAACACCCTACAGCAGGAGATTGATTGACCATGATATTTCAAGGGTAGTGCCAGATTAGCTTGGCGCCTTCAGGCGCCAAGCCAATCTGGCACTACCCTTGAACTGACATTGTCAATCCACCTCCTGCAACTGGTACATAGTCGTTAAGTAACACTTCCAAAATTTGGGAAATGCACACGTGGGGCTGAAAGGGTTAAGGAGGTTTATTAGATAAAGGCTTCCCTACACGGAGAAACGAAATGCACAAGAAACGAAACATTTTCTTTGCATCGAAATGCCTTCTCCGCACACGCAGAAACGCGGTGAAAATTCATTTCGCTTGGTACAGGGGAAGTAACTCTTCACTTACACATGCTCTGGTTTGTATCGGTGGATATCGTGTCATATTTCTGACTACTGACGCTTAAAAACTAAACATATAAGACATGTGTGCCTTCACTTACACAATTAAAGTGAATTGCAGACCATATCGAATAAACGTACGCGCTTTTGAATGCGTAAACAGGGCTGGTTCAAGTGAATCGAGGATGCCGCCGTCTCGAAGCGATAGCCGCCATCATGTAGGCGGCTTCGCAGAGCAGCCGATGAAAGTGGGGTTCAGAAAACTGACCTAAAATCATATTTTGGTGGTACTTTAGTGATGATACTTGATAGATTCCATTTCGAAAATGATTTCTCCGCTTAAATCTTACAGAATCGTGCGTCACATCACGCAATTCTAGCCATAATAGACCTGACTCCACGGCCATCGCTTTACCGTTGCTATCTTCAGTGTGTGGGCTTGAATGACGTCAGATTGGGGTGTGACCGAGCGGACGACGTTGATTGGGTGATGGTAGAAATGTTTCGGCGAAATGTTTCGCAATAGAGACAAGTTCTATTTCGTGAAATGTGTCGTTTCGCATTTTGTGAAACGGTGAAATGTTGGATAAATGTCTGAAATGCGGACATTTCGACGAAATGTTTCGTTTCGTTTCTCCGTGTGGGGAAGCCTTAATGCACCGTATACTGCTCGGCAGTGCCTTTGTTCAGTTGAAAGCTAAGCCCTGATATTTTCCATTATTCTCAGGATGGAAAATGTGTCCATTTCTGCCACCAAGAAGCATAATATCCCCTACAGCTGTAGTAAGTGTATTACTTTTTAACGGCTGTATGTGCACCAGGGTCAGTTGCATGAGTGAGTTTCGTCCACGCCAGCCACTAAGCAAGATGCTTCGCAGTTGTTGCATCACTGAGTGTATGCATAGTTGCATGAGTGAGCTTAGTCCTGCGCCATCCACTAAGCAAGGCGCTCGCTATATATTCACAGAGTCCGAAATAGCTCAGGCGGTTAAGCGTCGGAGCAAGAGAGCGAAGGGAATCGCCGGGTCGTGGGTTCGAGTCCCCGTCTCGGCCCCGGTCGCTGGACTCGCAGTCCAGGGGAAAAAGACAGACTTGTTCCATTGTATGTTTGTTGAAAGGTCCAGGTAAATCAAAGTGGTACAGTTGTAGTGCGCCTGAATTGATCAGTGTTCAGGTCGCCGGTATTACATAGGCAATAGATGTCCCTGTCCCCATGTCAGCGGCGTCCATTATCACTTCGGTGCCGTGGTTGTTACACCCCAAACTAACCTAGTGACTGGCGCAGACTAAGCTCACTCAGTCAACTTGTGACTGGTCCCAGCTTGTGTACGTAATGTACGTAAATTACATCCGAACTTTTGCCAGATTTAGTTTTGCGCTAACCACCCCGAACTCTGCCAGCAATAGGCGTAGATTCTCATGAAACCCTGCAACCTACAGGGGCTGTTGTGACTCTATATGCCTCTTGCACTCCTGTTTGGCTCACTGAATGCGCGCACTGCCGGCTTTTCACAGAACAGGTTACAAAGTAAAGTAGATAATAGCACTGTCAGGGGAGAGAAGTGTGCATGATCGACCAGTGATCATAGATCTACTGTGGCCAAAGCACACACACACACACACAAAAGATAGAAAAGAGAGGGGGCGCTAAAAAAGTGTCTGAAAGCAATGCATATGGAAGCCCCCCCAAAGGGGGGGGGGGGTATCACATATCCCACTGTTCCAGCCACTCAATGCATGGAAATTTAAATCTAGGTCCCCCCAAGGGGGGGTCCAGATATTTAGCCGGTGTGGACAGCTGTTTCGGTCTTGGCGACCTCTTCAGCACACCATCGACGATACTGGAGGAGGCAGGAATTTCTGCCTACCTGCAAAGACAACCACATTTTACTGTGGTGTCTGCAGGGGCATACATTCCACGCCACCACCTAGAGGCAAATTTCCATGCACCCTAAAAGAGAACCTACGAAAAGGGGGGAAGGGGTTGCAGTCGATATTGTAGTAGTAAATGAAAAGAAAAGGGGAGACTGCCAGTGCTAATAATTTAGGAAGGTTACAAAGTAAAGTAGATAATAGCACTGTCAGGGGAGAGAAGTGTGCATGATCGACCAGTGATCATAGATCTACTGTGGCCAAAGCACACACACACACACACACACACACACACACACACACACACACACACACACACACACACACACACAAAAGATAGGAAAGAGAGGGGGCGCTAAAAAAGTGACTGAAAGCAATGCATATGGAAGCCCCCCCCCCCCCTAAGGGGGGCGTATCACATCTCCCACTGTTCCAGCCACTCAGTGCATGGAAATTTAAATCTAGGTCCCCCCCCAAGGGGGGGTCCAGATATTTAGCCGGTGTGGACAGCTGTTTCGGTCTTGGCGACCTCTTCAGCACACCATCCTTTTGGTAGGTTCTCTTTTAGGGTGCATGGAAATTTGACTCTAGGTGGTGGCATGGAATGTATGCCCCTGCAGACACCACAGTAAAATGTGGTTGTCTTTACAGGTAGGCAGAAATTCCTGCCTCCTCCAGTATCGCCGATGTGCTTTTTTTTTTGTGTGTGTGCTTTGGCCACAGTAGATCTATGATCACTGGTCGATCATGCACACTTCTCTCCCCTGACAGTGCTATTATCTACATTACTTTGTAGCCTTCCTAAAATATTAGCACTGGCAGTCTCCCCTTTTCTTTTCATTTACTACTACAATATCGACTGCAACCCCTTCCCCCCTTTTCGTAGGTTCTCTTTTAGGGTGCATGGAAATTTGCCTCTAGGTGGTGGCGTGGAATGTATGCCTCTGCAGACACCACAGTAAAATGTGGTTGTCTTTGCAGGTAGGCAGAAATTCCTGCCTCCTCCAGTATCGCCGATGGTGTGCTGAAGAGGTCGCCAAGACCGAAACAGCTGTCCACACCGGCTAAATATCTGGACCCCCCTTGGGGGGACCTAGATTTAAATTTCCATGCACTGAGTGGCTGGAACAGTGGGTTATGTGATACGCCCCCTTCAGGGGGGGGGGGGGGGGCTTCCATATGCATTGCTTTCAGACACTTTTTTAGCGCCCCCTCTTTGCTATTTATTTATTTTTTTTTTTTTTTTTTGTGCTTTGGCCACAGTAGATTTGTGATCACTGGTCGATCATGCACACTTCTCTCCCCTGACAGTGCCATTATCTACTTTACTTTGTAACCTTCCTAAAATATTAGCACTGGCAGTCTCCCCTTTTCTTTTCATTTTCACAGAACACTTTCCAGCTCGCACTTCTATTTCTTCCGGCAGCCACCACCGTTCGTCATGCCCCTTGACGTAATCTGCATCGTGCAGATAACGCGTGACTATAAAATGCAATTGTGTTTTTGTTGTCGGTTCCGGCCTTTTTACATTTATTTGCTTCCGTGTCCGCGTGGTATGCTTTATTGACGTGCGATATTTTTTTTTTAACCCTTTCGCGGCTGTCGGTAGCGGTTTTTGTCGCAATGATTCCTGCCGGAATCATCGCGACAAAAACCGCTACCGACAGCCAAAGAGTCAAACCCTGCCGCTCTATGTGTTTGATTAGTGCATTGTTGAGTCCAGCAGCTGCTAAGAGCCTGCCAGGCAATTGATTCCGTTCATATTGTATAAATTATGCTATTTGTTTGTGACGCCTTTCTCAGGCTCGTCGTTTACCCCTGAGGTCTTGTTGAGCTGTCGTGCTCAGTCCACGTCCCGCAACTAATGAGAATATCATACAGGCCTAAGCATTGCATTTAGCTTCAGTGCTGCACCCTCTTTTGACTTCACATTTCACTTACCCTGTTTATCCTCGTCTAACTTGCTGCCGTGCCAGTGCTCTTACGTTTTAAAAGTGTACACAACCCTCCACCCCACGCACCCCTCAGGCCCTCTTACCCCAACCTTTCTCCTTCTACATGCACTCTCCAACTCCACTGCTTTCAGTCCTCCGAGCTTCACACATCTGCAAGAGGCATAGATCTTTTCATCAGCAAGAGGCATAGATCTTCATCAGCCCCCGCAACTGCGGGGGCTGATGAAGATGTATGCCTCATGCTGAGGATGATCCCAAATCTTTTCTCAAGTTAGGGGTGTTATGAGGGTTTAAGCGTTGGGTCGTGTTTGCACAAATTTCGTATTCTCCATACAACCGCAAGACCTGAAAGCCTTTTCACCTCCTCCACCTTGAGGAACCTTAACATGAACAATGACCCATTTCTGAATGAGGAACACAGACGCAATGGATACAGCAAGAGGCTTAGGTCTGCATGAGGCGCCGCGATTGCGAGGGCCGTAAAAGTCTACGCTTCTTCAAGCAGATGGCAATCTCGCAAAGGAGCATTGATTACATGTGCGCAAAATCGTCTAGACACAATTCGCGATCTTTTATCAATGAGGAACACCGATGTAGTTGATTACAGCAAGAGGTTATAGATCTTCGTGAGCCCCCGCAAATGCGGGGGCGCGTGAAGATCTGTGGCTCATGGAGATGGGTAAGGTACACATACAAAACATCGTCAACATTGATCTCCCCATTATTTAGCTATCCGCACGGAGGCGCAGCTTCCCGGTGCTACGTAAGCACAAATCAAAACATTTGCTTATCTTAAGCTCTTGTCTAGCTAGCTAAAAATATGCCACGGGTAAGTTATCAGCCATCTGGCTCTGGAACATGTATGAGGGCAGAGATTAACGGAGCTAGGGAACGGCCGGTAAGAATGGCGGTGGCATAGTATTGCTGGAGGTTAGGGTTTATTCACGCGTTTACATAAGGAAGATCTGCAAAGTGTCTTCAGGCAAAGATTTTGCTTCAGTTATGAACCTGCACTATCGACGTTTGCATTTATAATAATTATTGATTTTTTTAACCCTTTCGCTGTCGGTAGCGGTTTTTGTGTATGCAACCACCGGGTGTTAAAATATACACGCATTTTACATGTAGATGACCCCAACTCTTCATTTTTTCCGAAAGGACAAAACTCATTGGGAATGTCCAAATTATTCAGTTTCCGCGATAGCTCTTGTTTATATACAGCGCGGAACGGAGGGCTGGGTTCATTGAAAGTTAAGTTTTCCCGGGTCAACTGAATCGTAGTGTATTTTGCGCGCTCTAACCCCTTCACTGCCAGTGGACGCGCGGAGATTGTGCATTACTCCAAAGAGCCACATCCAAGGAACGTTGACACAGAGTGGTGTTAGCAAGAGACATAGATCCTCATGAGCCCCCGTATCACGAGGATCACTGTTTCTTGCACTTGAGTGTTTTCCCGGCAGTAAACGCGTTAAAATAACACGTAAGTGCTGATGGTAGAAGCACATGTGCGACCTTTCTCGCCCTCAATCCACCCACCACATAATTATGTATTTCAGTGATGGTGCATTTCTGGTTAATGAAGTCACTTCATTTGCTTCAAGTAGCTTCACTGTCAGTGTAACTGACCTTACTTTTGTTTCGTTTCCTGCGGCATGATAAGTACATGCCTTGGCAATTTTAACCCTTTTAGCGGCCTGTTCGCATGTCCCGAATTTTGGAAGTGTTACTAATGACTATGTACCACTTGCAGGAGGTGGATTGACCATGATAATTCAAGGGTAGTGCCAGATTAGCTTGGCACCTTCAGGCGCCAAGCTAATCTGGCACTACCCTTGAATTGTCATTATAAGTCAATCTCTTGCTGTAGGGTGTTGGCTCTAAAAGGGTTAAAGCAAATCCCCCAAAAGTCCGAGAGAAACGCGCTTAGAAACGAACTGTACGACACAACTGTGTTGTATTTGTCTTTTCTAATCACTTTTCTTATTTTGTTGGTATATCTTTGCATTTTACACGTTTTTAAACGCTCGACGGTCGCCGTTTTCTTTTTATAAAATAAAAATAAAAAGCTGGCACGAACGAGAAAAATGCATGTAACGCACGCAGACTTGCCCCAGTCGCACGCACAGACTCTTGCACAATAGACGCATACACCGCCACTGACTCAGTCGGGTGCATTCACGCGGTAAAACACAACACTAGCTCTCTTTCTCCTGTGGGCTTTTGTAAAAGTAAACAAAAGAACACTCAAAAGATTATGTACACCACCCCTTCCCACCACAAGCACATCAACCCCGCACACACAAACACAATGTAAACGCCAGGCTAGGTAATGGTCTCTCACAATCCAACCTGTTCACTACTGGTGTTATTGTTCAGCAACGTTCTGTCCTTCCACGTCTAGGCGTGTAGTTCTTGCGTCGCACGCTTCCGAGTCGTCCCGTCTCTCGTATCGTGGACGTCCTCCTGACTCGCTCCGTACCGCAGGCCCTGATGACCCGGGTGTTTCGGCACCGGTCGCTCACTCCCTGAGTGATGAAATGACCTCCCACTAGGTCCCTCGGCGGTAGCCTCTGTTGACTGACGTCTCGGCGTCTGTCGCTCCGCTCCACACAAGAACTCTGTACAATAAAGTCCTAATATCATAACACTTGCTAAACACACACATACTGGATGATATGAGGTACATTACGTAACCTGGCAGATACGCATAACTCACAAGTTCATTCACACACACACACGTGCTTCATAACCCAAACTACTTTCGAACACCCCATAACTCTGTCCCTACATTGAAACAGACTGTAACCTAACACTCGCCGCACATTATTCCATACATTGGAAAAGACTCAACTATACTTAACCACGTACTACCTTCATAAGGAGTTAGGCATACACACCTCACATTCCTTAGTTATCCATCTCGGTAAATAACTACCTAGGAACATCACCGGTTATCTCAACGAAGTCCAAACCAACATTACTGAACCAAACCAATCAACGCTACACAACCGAATTAACTCTTACTAACGCATACTATCTTTAACTCAGTAGCTGTTCATAATTAATACATATAAAACATACCTGAATTCTAGGTTTCAGAGTCTTGGAATACGGGCTAGGGTATCTCACACAAGTCTGTCCACACTGACAGTATAGCCCCGTACTAAATTCCCTACAGATCTGTTCCCTTAAACTCTCGCTAAAACCCCGTGCAAAACGCTTCCCTATGATTGCACGTAGCCTCGTGCCTACCCGGAATATTTGTCACAAGACAAACCGCTGACAAGACCGTAGCATACACAAACCCTGTGTGAACTCTATGCATCGGCACAGAGCTTCATCACAATGCAGGTAAATCTAGGCCTATTAGATTTCATTGCATTTTTCGCGTTC
Source organism: Semisulcospira habei (assembly GCA_036245525.1). Lineage (NCBI taxonomy): Eukaryota > Metazoa > Mollusca > Gastropoda > Semisulcospiridae > Semisulcospira > Semisulcospira habei. Next base: position 295,056,524 of record BTPG01000002.1, on the reverse strand, counting down.
GTACCAACTTTTAATTTCCTGTTTGTGCTCTTTTCGTTTTACAATACTACTGTTTCATTTTGTTTCAGATTTTTTACAGTTGCCTCGGACATGTTCCTGTGTCTACAGGGGACCTATATGTACATCGGACATGTTCCTGTGTCTACAGGGGACCTATATGTACATCTGTTGAACTAATACACGAGTATATGTCGCCGCTGTTCAGGTTTGTGCACTCTGTGTGAAGTGTCTTGGGCCGGAATTTTCTCGTGGGACACCAACATCACACAATCCGCAATTTGAATAATGGATGTCTTGTTTGCCATCACCTGACCATACAGTCACGGCTTTGCTGCCCACGGCATCTGTTTGTGAGCAACTAGACAGAACGAAATAGTCACTAGGCATCGATCAGTTTCAGGTCCATCACCTTACCTTTGCGTCTACCTTTGTGTCTATTGAATCAAAAAGTGCCAAAGGTACCGATAGGTTTCAGGTAGGTAGTTATACGCCATTCTGTGAGAAGTGAATGGAAAGCCATATGCGTGTACAAGTGTTTCCAAAGCATAACAGGATCCAGCGAAGGCCATCTTATCTCATTCTACCCCAACACCGAAATTCGCAAGTTTTCCCGTTGTCCTCTGACGACTGCATTGAAGTGCAGGACACGGATCGACCATGATAGTTCAAGGGTGATGCCAGAATAGATTGGCGCCTATAGGCGCCAAGCTATTCTGGCGTTACCCTCAACTATCATGGTCGATCCTTATCTTGCTGTGGTGTGTCTGGGGTAGAATGAGTTAATCAACGTGCCCCGCAACAACAGCTGCGAAAGTGTCGTATAGCGTTGCCGGCGACACTTCCGCAGCTATTGATGTGGGGGAACCTTCCATGAGTCAGTTCTGCACCGTGTCTCGGACTGTACAGTAGCATTTGATCGGCTATCGGTTAAAGTAACATTATTGTGTGACGGATACAGTGAATGAAAACAACACAACTGGAACGATCTTCCGGCACTGCGCCCCATATAGATTGATAAGAAATACGTCATATTCTGTGATTTTGGACCTTATGGCCCAGGTTTCCAAAATGACATAATTTGTGTCCTGGTCTGTCATTTTAAACCTTACGACCAAAGGCCATGAGGTCCAGAATCACAGACCCCCACACACATTTATTTTCACCAGAAGCGGCATCAAACCACTTGGAAAAGAAGGCCTGGAGTATTGCTGGGGATATAAATAGTCAGAAAAGGATTTTTGCACGTGGTTGTAAGCACGTTTTAGCTGCTTTGATCGCCCCAGTACCAGATTACCACACAAGAGAGAGAAATGCGTGACTGTTGCTTTGGTGTCACGAATGCAGGAAGTGCACAATGAGCCTCGGCGTCTAGTAATATCCGGACCTGTTTGTCAGTGTGGGCCAGCACCGCGCAGCTCGAGGCGAATGTGAACCGAGCGCCGCTGTTTTTGCTTGATGAGTGTAAGTATTGTTTGGCTTTTTGATTACTTTACTAATGCCTCCCTTTCCTATCCACATACGTTTGCCATCTACCACATACGTTTAGCTTATTTTTGTTAAGCACCGAAATCAGTTCAGTGTTTGAGAGGTCATTTCTAGGAAGGTGGTCCTCTCTCTCTCTCTCTCTCTCTGTCTCTCTCTGTCTCTCTGTCGGTGTCCCTCTCTCTCTCTCTCTCTCTCTCTCTCTCTCTCTGTCGGTCTTCTCTCTCTCTCTCTCTCTCTCTCTCTCTCTCTCTCTCTCTCTCTCTCTCTCTCTCTCTCTCTCTCTCTCTCTCTCTCTTTCTGTCTCTCTCTCTGTCTCTCTCTGTCGGTGTCCCTCTCTCTCTCTCTCTCTCTCTCTCTCTCTCTCTCTCTCTCTCTCTCTCTCTCTCTCTCTCTCTCTCGTCTCTCTCTCTCTCTCTCTCTCTCTCTCTCTCTCTCTCTCTCTCTCTCTCTCTCTCTCTCTCTCTCTCTCTCTCTCTCTCTCTCTCTCTCTCTCTCTCGGTGTCGCTATACGCTCTTGATGTTGCTGATTCTATGGCAATGTCTTAGATGAGTATACTATTAATGCTATGCACTCATTTATTCCCATTGCTTTTTGTATTGGTGACAGTTACAAATTCTCCAATGCCATTTTTGTTCTCCTTTCATTCACCTTTTGTGGGTTTTTTTTTTCCTCCGTAGTATTTTCTTCCTCCTCTTCTTCTTCTTTTTATTCTTCTTATTATTATTGTTATTATTTGCATGCTATTTTTATTTTCCTGTTATGTTGTTTTGTTTCCAGGACAGCTTGTAATACAGACATTGAGTTGCCTAATAGCTTTATCCTTAATAAATAAAGATTCATCTCTCTCTCTCTCTCTCTCTCTCTCTCTCTCTCTCTCTCTCTCTCTCTCTCTCTCTCTCTCTCTCTCTCTCTCTCTCTCTCTCTGAGGCCTTCTTAATCAGTCCAATATCATTCTTTGAGTATAACGATTTAGCAAACTCACGTCTGTATCTGAACCGTCCCAAAGCTTTAGCTTGTACATATTGACATGCTACTCTGATTCCCAAAGAACTGCATGACAATGTCCTTTTGGTGTGGTTTTTCTTTTTTTCATTCGCGTTAATGAATTATCGAAATGTGTGCCTTCGATTACACCAAAGGCAAAGTGCATGTGCATGTAAGAATAGCCGGCCAGATGCGAAACATTGTGTAGACAAATTTGCCTTGTTCATAGAATTCGTGTCGTGAGGTTGGGATGCAGTGGCAGACAAATTCGAGCGGTCCAGTCCCATTGTTCTTCAGCCAGTCTCTTTTTTTCCACTAGACATAGATTTTCAGGAGCCCATGCAGCTCCAGGGGCTAGTTGGCGGAGATCAACCGTATTGTGGTTCTTAAATTGCTCAGAGTCCTTCAGAGAGCAACTTCAAAATTTGAGGATTTCGATCTTAGGGCAGAATGTGTTAACTCATTCAAGGCACCCCGCATGAATAGCTGCGAAAGTATCGCATAGCGTTGCCGGCAGCTATTTATGCGGGGCGCCTTGAATGCGTCAACTGTCGTCGGCTAGTTCAACTGTTATCAATCGATCGGTTAAATTGGCGCTTGCTCCAGCGCCGATAGCTGACTCGTCATCACGTTGCCGTGTTTTACTGGACACGTTCAGGAGGCATAGAACTTCATGAGTCCTGCAGTCTGCTGGGGCTGATGAGGATCTATGTCTCTTTGCTGATGGGCGTGTGGCTGCGTGGATTCGTGGAGGTCCTGCTGGTTCCATTAGAAGGGTCCTCATTCTTAACCCTTATCATTCGGAATACACCAGTGTGTGAAATAAGTTTGACTAAAATAGTTCAAGGGTAGTGCCAGAATGGCTTGGCGCCTCTAGGCGCCAAGCTATTCTGGCACTACCCTTGAACTAAAGCCATTGGTCTATATATTCTTATCTGTAAGTACTATAATATAACTTGCATAATTATGGCAGTGTACAAATTTGAAGCTTTTAGTCTCAGTATGATATGGGTTAAGGCAGATTGTCGCGGGGCATGCTATTGTAGGATGGTGTCGATCTTTCTCGCTTGACCAGCATTAACAGGGTGGCATGTGGCGTATGGCTGAATAAGGCCACTGTTGGCCATCACGAAGAGTCCAGCATGCGTGGTGTTTCTTACTTATAATTTAGCCCTGACACCTAAGATCTAGAACGACCGTGATAATCACACAACCTCATGCTCGACTTGTCCGCCGCAGAACTGGGCCCAGTTGCGTGAGTGAGCTTAGTCCTGCGCCAGCCACGAAGCAAGGTGCTCTACTATACACATAGCGGAGCACCTTGCTTAGTGGCTGGCGCATGACTAAGCTTACTCATGCAGCTGACCCCTATAGCGTACTGTGTAGGCTTCAGAGGACGGCTCCCGGACACAGTTCTAACTCAGACTCAGAAAAACCTAATCAGTTTGATTCGATGGAATGTGAGCTCGCGCTCTTCTCGGTTTCTGTCCAGTTTTTCCAGCAGATTCATTCATTCATTCAGTCCTCTCTGCGCCGTCTGGTGCTTGAGGCGACGGCAAGGGAGCGCCACTTTTGTCTGTCAGCTGCTATTTTGGGTGCTGTTTGCAGAGTAAGGCCTCTGTTCTTGAGCTCTCGCTCCACGGTTCGGCGCCACGTCTCCTTTGGTCGCCCACGGTTTCTCTTCCCCTGTGGTGTCCATCTCAGTGCCACCCTTGGTAATGAGTCAGGTGACATTCTGCAAACGTGGCCTAGCCATCTCCATCTCCGTGTGGCGATGGTTTCAGCGATGCTGTCTGCGCCTGCTCTCTTCCGTAGTTCCTCGTTTGTAATCATGTTTGGCCAGAAGACCTTCATGATCCGTCGCAGGCACTTGTTCTGGAAGACATCCAGCTTGCGTTCCGTAGCGGTAGTGGATTTCCAGCATTCTGACCCATATAGAAGGACACTCAGCACGTTGCTCTTAAAAATACGGAGCTTGGTGTGGATGCTCAGGCTTGTGGTCCTCCAGATGGGTTTCAGCATTGCGAAGGCTTGGTTGGCTTTGCTGATTCTTGTGGTGATCTCCCTTGTGCAGTCTCCATCTGTGGTAACCTTGCTGCCCAGGTACGTGAACTCGTCCACCTCTTGCAGAGGTTGGTCATTGATGGTGATTGGGTCGCCCACTATGGTGTTCTTCCTCATGACTTGAGTCTTCCTAATGTTGACCCCGAGACCTATGGAGCTTGCTGACTGTGTCAACTGTTGTGTCTTCTGTTGCATGTCCTGGTTTCTGCTTGCCAGCAGCCCGATATCATCGGCGTAGTCGAGGTCATCCAGCATTGAGGTCAGCGTCCACTGAATTCCCTGCCTCCTTCCCTCTGTGGTGCGGCGCATGATCCAATCAATTGCCATTGAGAATAGGATTGGCGAAAGAATACATCCTTGTTTCACTCCGGTTTCCACCTTAAACGGTTCGGTGAGCTGGTTGTTGTGGACGACTCTGCACTCAAAATTCTTGTACAGGGACCTGATGACGTTGACAAGTTTCTGGGGGATTCCATAGTATCGCAGGATTTTCCAAAGGGAGTCTCGATGCAGACTGTCGAAGGCCTTCTCAAAGTCTACAAAGACCACATAGAGGGATCCATTCCATTCGTTAGACTGCTCAAGGATCTGTCTCAGTACGAAAATATGGTCAATGCAGGACTTGCCTTTCCTAAAACCTGCCTGCTCCCGGCGAAGGATGCCATTCACTGCTGTCGTAATGCGTTCAAGGAGAATGCGGCTGAAGATCTTGCTGGTGAGGGATAGTAAGGTGATGCCTCGCCAGTTGTTACAGTTCCCCAGGTCTCCTTTCTTCGGAAGTTTGACGATGGTGCCGGTCTTCCAATCGCTCGGCGCTTCTTCAGTGTCCCAGATCTTTTGAAAAATCTGACAAAGAAGCTGCGGCGTTACCGTATCTTCTACTTTCAGCATCTCGGGGCACACTCCGTCATCGCCAGGTGCCTTCCCGTTCTTCAGCTTTTGAATGGCCTGCTTGACTTCCGCAATAGTAATGTTGCCGAGGTTAATGTCCAGGTCCTCCTCCGCTTCAGGAATGTCAGTGAGGGTTGGTGGGTCTGAGCGGTTCAGGATGGACTCGAAGTGTTGCTTCCATCTCTTCAGCTTCTCTTCCTCTACTGTGACATGAGTTCCATCTTCAGCTCTCACTGGAAGGTCGTGGTGTTGCCCGTAATCGCCCTTCAGCTTCTTGGTGTTCTGGTACACTGTCTTCATGTCTCTCTGTTTTGCAGCTGCCTCCGCTTCTTCTGCCAGCCTTTCTGTGTACATTCTCTTGTCTCTTCTCGCTGATGTCTTCACCGCTTGATCTTTCTCTCTGTATTCTCTTGATATTCTTTCCTTCAGTCTTGGTGATTTGGTATCCAAAAGTTTCTTCTTGATCTGTCTTCTCTCTTCTATGCGAGCCCACGTGTCTTCTGAGATCCACTCTGTCTTCCTGCTCTTTCTGTATCCTAAAACTTCCCCTCCTGTTTCCTTCATGGCTCTGTTGAAATCTTCAATAGTCAGCGCTGTCTCATCTTCCAAAACACTAAATCTATTCCTGAGGGCCAACCTAAACTCTTCTTTCACTTTTGGGTCTTTCAACTTGGCCACGTCGTAGCGCTGATTTCTGGTGTCTCCTATCTTTACTTTCCTAAGCTTCAATGTCACCTTCCCCACCAGAAGACTATGGTCGCTGCCAATGTCAGCATGTCGCATCACTCGCACATCCTGCAGAGAGTGCCTCCAGCGACCATTAATGATGATGTGGTCGATCTGGTTCTGGGTCTTGCCGTCTGGTGATTTCCATGTGAGTTTGTGGATCTCCCTATGCGCAAACAGGGTCCCTCCTATGACTAAGTCATTCTCCTCGCAGAAATTGACCAGCCTCTCCCCGTTGTCGTTGATCACACCCGCTCCATGTCGTCCCATGGTCCTCTTTCTGTCTTCATTGTCGCAGCCGACCTTAGCGTTGAAGTCACCGATCAGCATCAGCACGTCATGTCGAGGGATGTCTTCCAAAACAGCTTGGAGGGCGTCGTAGAATGCATCCTTATCCTCTTCTTCCGCGTCGTCTATCGGTGCGTAGCCCACAACAATAGACAGCTTTGCGTATTTGGAATTCATCCTGACGTACAGCAGGCGCTCGTTCACAGGTTTCCACTGTAGAACGGTGTTGGCCTTGCTCTTATTGATGATGACAGCAACTCCTTCTCGGTGTTCGTTGTCTGTTCTTCCAGACCAGATGATGACTTCTCCGGAGCTCAACCTCTGTCTGCCAGCACCAGTCCATGTTGCTTCTGTTACTCCCATGAGGGTTAGTTTGTGGCGGTTCAGTTCACTTACTGCTTTTTTCCAGCAGAGCGGTTTGTTTATAATTGCTGTCATCGCGTCTAATACAATGGCGGAAGGCAGTCACTGAATCACTGAGCTCGCGCAGCTTCTTGTATGTAAGGACCAGCATAACGATAGAGGCAGGCAAGAGTCAGGATTCTCATTAGCTTTCGTATCTGCGGGCGTCATGAGGATATATGTTTATTTCAGACAGGAGGTGTTTATCATTGAGTGTATCTAATTCAGTGTGATAGTGGTCCTTTTTACAGATGAGAAAAGGCATAGATCCTCAAATGTCCGCCACGCAAGTTACAGGACCGTGACCCATGAGAATCTGTGCCTAAGTTTTGCTTTTTCAGTTCACACAATTTTAATTTCCAGGCTGAATGGGGGAAAGGGAGCGAGATGGGCTATTGTGTTTTGCAGTGAGTTTCAGCCGTTTCTTTTGTTTTTTAGTAACCGTACATCAATGACCATATTATAAAAGAACACACTTTTCCCCCCTCTTTTACAGAGTCGGGTTCACTACGGAATATATTTGTATCTGCTGAGGCACATTATTATACGGGCAGAAATTTAAAAGCCCGCATGCATGTCACGCCATTATCCATGGTAATGAGCCATTTTGGTTAATGGTCACAAATCTTCCATTTAACGGAATGCATGACCCATTTTAGCAGCCTAATGATTCATTAAATTTAATGCCGCTGTACCCCAACATTAGCAATCCTAATGGGCGCTTAGTGTGCGGTGGTGGTGAAAAGCCGGTAAGCTGCACGGGAATTTCGTGCTTGAGTGGCTATTCAGTTCTCGTTGGATGACTGCCCGAGGAAGAGAAAAGACAGTTAGTCCATAATATTCGTCACGGCTGCCCACAAACCCACACATTTAGTTAGGGAGTGCCGCGCTAGCTTAGGGCGAGGTGACCTTACTAAACTGTCTTGATACTGATACATTTTAGCCGGTTGCCTGTCTTCTAGTCCGTTGCATGCATTGCTCATCTTTATTTTCCTAAGCATGTCTAGTGTCTACAGAAAGTTTATTTTCTTACCTTTTAAGTGTATGTCTTAAATACAACATACGTACAGCTTAAACAACATGCCGTAAATGACCGGCGCCATTCAGTAAAATGTATCCCGTGTGATACACGGTCAACGCTGAAGTACACACATAGCGTGCTCGAGTAAAGCAGTGATGAGAATAGCGAGACTATAGTTGCACAGCCGTAACAGATTGCGCTCAGCTCTGTGCTGCCAGCCGGCGATATTAACAGAGACGACGCGCTGCGCGGCTCCTTATCTCGGCGCCGCACGCACGCGCGCCTCAAAACTAAATGGGAGGCCTTCAACTGCGCATGCGCGAACTAGTCAAAGCGGAAGGGATTCCCTCCAGTCTAAATATAAAGTAGCCCTTAACTAATGGCACGTTTTTTGGACAACGTGCATTCCAATTAGGGTCCGTACAAATGGTCCATTTACAAATGACCCTTTAGTCCTAATGGGCAAGTACTTTTAATGATGCAATAAAAATTAAATATATACTAAAATGGTCTTGGATAGGGCTATTATTTGGTTGAGGGCTGGGGACAGTACAAGGCTTTAGCCTGCCTTGAAGGCCGCTTTTATCGGAACTGCCGTCAGATGGTATGGCAGAAGGTTCTCTGTTCCGTCTGATGTGCACAGAGACAAATGAACCTATCAAGAAACATTCATAACACCGTTACCGCATACTTTCACGAGGATAATATATTCTTGTTTTTACATCAGACGGATGGCATTCACTGCCTAGCCTGCAATGTTCGCCCATAACCAAAGACAAAACTCCCCAAGAGGCATAGATCTTCATGAGTTCCGCGCAGAGTGCGGGGGCTTGTGAGAAGCTAAATGTACTGTATGTATCTTGGTGGCTAGTGTTGCCTCTATGCTGCTATGTTTACGCAGCCGGGATACTGAAATCGCGACCACCGAGCCCAAAACAAAACACCCATGGCTGTCAACACGTGCGATTCGACGACCGTCCCGGCACTGCGGCGTAGAATAACCGTAGAATAGCGCGATGCTCATGCTCCCTTTAACTGAGTGTCAGCGCGCTCATGAAAGCAGCCCTGTGATGTCAAAACACAGCAAGTCCATTTTCGCGGAAAGCGGAATTTTCATTGTAATACAGTGACAATCTTGCTTTTCACAAAAATGGGTTTACTGGCTCTTGCCTTCACAGAAACAGGTCAGAAAGTATTGACACCAAGACCATAAGACTGGCAGACATGTGACCATCGTTTAAACTCAGTCGACAGTTTGAATATGTTTAACCCATTCAGCCCTGACGCCCTACAGCAGGAGATGGGTCGACCTTGATAGTTCAAGGGTAGTGCCAGTCGATCCATCTCCTGCAATTGGTGCTTAGTCATTAGATGACACTTCCAATATTTGGAAAATATGGCCATCGGATTGAATGAGTTAAACTTAGAGTCAGTCGACAGTTTGAATATTTTTAAACATTTCCACACGACGACACTCATGTAGCATATAGATTACTGAATAGGTTTTCCAGCAGGTCGGTTGAAAAAGCAGTTGCAGCGTGCCTGAATTATTCACTGTTCAGCTCGTACTCCATATGCAGTTGTTGCCCTGCCCCTCATAACCCGAACCCTTGGGGCCTTTTACAAATGGTTCAGTCTTGTGGCCTTGACGTTCACTCCCAATTAGCCTACAAGCCATTGAAGCTGACCGTCAGGATGGTGTTTCCGAGGCTATTTGCGTCTCATTGTATGGCTGTTTGTTATGCATGTTATTCATCAATAGAATCAGCCTTTCGCGTCACAGGAAGTATCTCAAGGGCTCACTACTGACAATCTGTGCCTGTTGTTGGCCGGATCTATGTAGCCTATTCGCTTACATATTTACAACCTAACAGGCTTCAAACTAGTCAGTGGTGAGATTTCGAGGAATTGCCCCTTCGTGGGATAAAGTTTTTTGTTTTTTGTTTAACTTTCGTTTCACGGCAACGAACGACTCCCTACAACGAACGACATCGAAGTCGCGGCGGTTAACCAGCATAGATAACGCTCCGAACATCTTCAAGAGGCATTGATCCTCATGAGCCCGGAGTGCTCATCGGGATAATACATGCCTCGGAGATGTTTAGAGTGTTGTCTACCCTTTCTGGTACTCATTGGTTATCCGCCACGACGTTCTCGCACGTTGTTGGGAGTCTTTCATTGAAAACGACACCTCAGTCACGAAGTACGAGTAAACCCTTTGGTCTCGTTTAGAAGTACGACTACGAGTAGCCGCGACTGAGTGAAATTAATAGCACCAGTGAAACGAAGCGTTATCCCATAGGGCGAAATGTCCTCGGACCGACGTCAGCTGCAGTTGGCCCGCGCACAGTAGTGCGCGGGCAAGCGGCGGCCGACCTCGGCCGGTGGAGCTTTTGTTTCCTTGGATGATGGTGTTACTGCGTTCGCACTTGTGTGCGTAGCGATAGTCTTTCAGTCGTTGGCTTTAACCCCGAGTAACCCCCTCAGTTTGAAGCAGTCCGCAGATTGATCTCTTGCCAACAAGAGGCATGGATTCTCACCAGCCCCTGCGACTACAGGGGTTTGTCAAAATCTATGCTTCTTGAAGATGCCAAGGCCCGAATGATGGACGTTGCTCATTAATATTTCCTCATCGGCGTGCTGCGGTCTGCCATTGTTATCGAACCGTGTCGCCGCGATAGCAAACAACTCTGTAATGGGGGATATCCTGGCGGTTATGGGGGTCGCTAACTAGTGCCGCATACTGCACGGCATTTTATTGGCGCTTGACACTTCTAGTGGCATTCCGAGTCAGCGCCAAGCAATGATTTATTAGTCAAAGATGAATAGGTATTTGACACTTCCAAAGTCTTGCCAGGAGTCAGCGCCTGGTGATGTTTTGGAGTCATCATTTTCTAGGAAATGCGGGGTACCCAGTGGTAGGGAGGACTTTCATTACGTGGCGTGAGGCATTTGACACTTGTCGAGTCATTCCCAAAGCCTACGGATGTTTAGTGGTCAATATTTTCTTGAGACTGTACAGAGGAGGGAACAAAGAGCATAATAATAATGAGTACTAGTATAGCACCTAACCTCAGATTAGAGATCTAGGCGCTTAACAAAAACTAATTGTACAAAAATAACTAATTACAAAAACGCAATTCACAAAAAGTACTAAAACGAAATACAACGCACTTTGTAAACAAGCTATAAAGTCACCATTCAAAAGTGCTACGCTTATAAACTCATACTCGCATTCACGCGCGCGCGCGCACGCACGCGCACACGCACACGCACATACACACACACACACACACACACACTACTTCTAACATAGAGATGATTTTAACATGACAGGTGTGTGACAGTCATTTGTAGCAGACAGAAAAAATATGGGTCTTTAGGGCTCGCTTGAATGCCTCTCTCGAATCCATGTATCTCAGTTCGCGTGGGAGCTCATTCCAAACAAATGGGCTCTGGTACCTGAATGACCTCTCATAGCTTTGAGTAGTACTTAGTAGTAGTAGGCAGAACTTGCTAGAGTCATCCAGGGGTCAGAGCCTACGGATGTTTAGAAGTCATTTTCTCGAGACTGTAGAAGACGTGCTAAGCGTGTAGCCTTGTTTTCTTTGGCGAGACTGAACACTTTCGCAACAGTACGTTTGATACAACAGCTGTGCTGGACCCCTGTACAAAAAATTCACTGAACTTAATGTCCAACGTGGACGCTGCGTGGTTCCACTTCCCACTGCCATGATTATCATTCTGCTGGCCAAGCTAGCTTGGCAGTGGGAAGTGAAACCATACAATATATATATGGTGAAAATTAATGCCGTCAGTGAAAAAAGTACAACAGCTTTGTCCTTTACATTGAGTCACTCCCACTGAAAACCATTGGACGCAGATTGTGTTTCGTCTAAGAATTGATTCAACCTTACATATCCGCAGCCTCCAAAGAAACTTGGATACAAAGTGGCTTCAGCAAGAGGCATAGATCATCATGAGCCCTCGCAACTGCTCGGGCTTATGAGGATCTATACCTCTTGCAGTTGGGTTGTGTTCAGTTTTCCTCGTCAGTGAACGTGTTAGTCCCTCACCAGTAGCTTGATCTACTGCACGACAGACGGCGAACTACAGCAAGGGTGGTCCCTTTATATCTCGACGCCTCCGATAAATCCATTCAGCCCAGACTGACGTGACACTCGAACAAGATCTAAATACGAATCAATCGTGATAGTTTCAGGGTGGTAGGCCAAGCTATTTGGGTTGTCCGCATTACCATTCAGGAGACGGATCGGCTATGATAGCTCGAGAGTTGCACCCTCGAGCTGTCATAGTTAATCTGTCTCCTGAATGATAATGTGGACCGCCCATGTTCAGGAGACAAGTGAACTCGGCAATTTGGCTATTTCGACACCAATCAAGTTCCAGAGTGTAAAAAATAGGAACTGTAATCGATGGAAATCCTCTGACTCGCAGTTGTTCACAGGAGACCTTTCTGTAACCGTATGCGTTTGGCTGCAGAAGAGAGAGAGAGGGAGAGAGAGAGGGGGGGAGAGAGGGAGAGAGAGAAATAAAGGAACAGTCTGTTCTCTGCCATTGTACGCATATTTTGTTTCTTAATTAAATCTTTGTTCAGTCTACCACAAGCCAGAACTGTCAAAGGAACATGGTTAAAATTGGTAACTGCAAGAGGCATAGATCATCATCAGCCCCCGCGAATGCGGTGAATAGGATAAATGAGATAACTCTTGACAGATTGACGGTCAAACGCCAATACTGACATCTCAAACCCTTGACGTATATACTGATATTATGATCATACCCACTTACACAGCCTACATGGCTCATGAACAATCTGTAAATCTTGCAAATGGATATGGCTGTAAGAGGTAAATGAGTATGACTATGAATAGAGGCTGGTGAGAATCCATGTCTTAACGCCATGCGAACGGAGCTCTACCTTCTTTGCGTTCTCGGATTGAGGGAAATAGTAGGGGTTACGCTTGCGACAAAACCTGTCTGGGTGGAAAGCGTGATGGATGGACCTAGTGTTCTGGTATTTGCTACACGAGCTTTGGGCTGAGCTCTCGTTGTTCAGTCGTATGACTGCCCCCAGACAGCTTCCTGTTCTAAAACAGATAGAACTGTTCTCGAACAGCAAGTTTCATTGACCTTCACGAGTTCCCGCGGCTGCTGGGGCTCGTGAGAATCTTTGTCCTTTGCAAATGGAAAGCGGGATAAATCAGTAGTGTCGGGAGAGATTCTAAATTGCATTTGCTACCGTTTTTTTTTTTTGTTCTTTTCAGTGGCTTTCATTCTCAGTCTTTTCAGCTCTAGAATCAAACCCTGACGGGTGCGTTGGTTTTACGATTTGAGGAGCTGATATCCACGTTATAATATAATATAACGTGGATATCAGCTCCTCAAATCGTAAAACCAATATTATTTGAAACACTGCGTTTTGTCTGTGAGGGATTCTAACTTATATTTGGTACTTTTTCCTTCGTGGAATTCAAACGTTCCTGCACTGTACCTCTGTGAGCTCAGAGGTCTAGACACAGTAGTTCCTATCAGTGCAAGCAACTCCGATGGTGATTGATGTCTGCGAATTCAGTACCCATTACCATTACCAGCAAGAGGTATAGATTCTCATGAACCCCTGCGACCAGGGGCTCATGAGAATCTATGCCTCTTGCAGATGGTAGGTGACAGGTTGAGGAATCCACTCTGTCGTTTCTCATCTGCTTCTCTCTTTTCGCGCATTTCTGCTTTCTCTCATTCTTTTGCTGTCGGCACGTCGAATTGTCGATCGTGTGAAGCCATGTGTGTGCGATAATCTGCTTGCAGCATGCGCACAAACTAATAAAAAACCCGCGGCTCAACTTTTACAACATCCCGCTCCAGTCGTTTGAAAAGCCCGACTTGGGAAAGTCACTGAGTTTCAAGACGACGTCTAGGAGATGTTAGAATTTTTTAGATTTAGTTCTCTCTCTCTCTCTGTGTGTGTGTGTGTGTGTGTGTGTGTGTGTGTGTGTGTGTGTGTGTGTGTGTGTGTGTGTGTGTGTGTGTGTGTGTGTGTGTGTGTGTGTGTGTGTGTGTGTGTGTGTGTGTGTGTGTGTGTGTGTGTGTGTGTGTGTGGTGTGTGTGTGTGTGTGTGTGTGTGTGTGTGTGTGTGTGTGTGTGTGTGTGTGTGTGTGTGTGTGTGTGTGTGTGTGTGTGTGTGTGTGTGTGTGTGTGTGTGTGTGTGTGTGTGTGTGTGTGTGTGTGTGTGTGTGTGTGTGTGTGTGTGTGTGTGTGTGTGTGTGTGTGTGTGTGTGTGTGTGTGTGTGTGTGTGTGTGTGTGTGTGTGTGTGTGTGTGTGTGTGTGTGTGTGTGTGTGTGTGTGTGTGTGTGTGTGTGTGTGTGTGTGTGTGTGTGTGTGTGTGTGTGTGTGTGTGTGTGTGTGTGTGTGTGTGTGTGTGTGTGTGTGTGTGTGTGTGTGTGTGTGTGTGTGTGTGTGTGTGTGTGTGTGTGTGTGTGTGTGTGTGTGTGTGTGTGTGTGTGTGTGTGTGTGTGTGTGTGTGTGTGTGTGTGTGTGTGTGTGTGTGTGTGTGTGTGTGTGTGTGTGTGTGTGTGTGTGTGTGTGTGTGTGTGTGTGTGTGTGTGTGTGTGTGTGTGTGTGTGTGTGTGTGTGTGTGTGTGTGTGTGTGTGTGTGTGTGTGTGTGTGTGTGTGTGTGTGTGTGTGTGTGTGTGTGTGTGTGTGTGTGTGTGTGTGTGTGTGTGTGTGTGTGATATCCTAATATCTTAGGCAGGGAAGGTTGTTTTAGTTAGCAGCATTTCCACTTTTTGTTAGCTTGAATAATCATCCGTAACATTTTACAGCTATATTCGTATGTAACAGCGTTTATTGCTATATATGCAATAAACGTCATGTTCCATACGAACATGTGGTTTCATGCCAAGAGTTTATGCCGCAGCTGTTTTTCGAAGACTAATCTTGCAAATGAAAGTCACCGATTCACGATTGTCAAGGAGCGATATAGTTGTCTCTCTGCAAACTAAGACTTATTCTGCTTATCTTCTCCAATCCACGAGAGTGAGTGGGCACTAATAACGCAAGTTTTCTACTTCCCTGCCGGGCGCGAATCGGAGAAGTCTTTGATTTTGCTTCGCAATTCAGGCGTTTTCGTCCAGCATTATTTACTGGGCAGTGGGCAGATGTTCACATCTGCACGGGACATAGACGACCCCGCCCTCCACGAGTCGCCTGCTGCCTTGCAGGCCTGGCCGCTTGGCTGCGGAAAGGCTAAGGGAGGAAACCTCTGACATCAAAGCCCCCGTGTCTCCGGGGAAGGCTTTTGAGCCAGAGACTAGGACAAGGACAGTCTGATATAAAACCTACGACCTGAGGACCTCGATGCCATCGTCCCAGCTTGCTAGGCCATGGCAGATGAACCAAGGGTTTAAAGGGTGGGGCCAGTACTGCGCACACTGCACTCCACCAAAAAGCTCCACCGCGCAGGCTTTAGGAAACGTCCACGGACCATGACACTGACCATTCCAAGTCCTGTAGCGACGGGCGAGGGGCGAAACGGCAGGTGAAAGATGTCACTGGAAGCCGCAGTCTCAAACCTGCATGCAGGCGGTTCAGGATATTGGTCGCTTGATGTTGACCTGGGGATGACAACATCACTCGGCACACCCTGAACGACCAAGCAGCCTTCTCTAGGGACAGCACTGCTTGCTCCACACGGAGAGGGGCCTAGAAAAGGTGGCCTAACCAAAGCTCGTCCCCTCGCAACCCCAGTTGGCTAGCCGCGGTCAACGGGCATCTTCTCCTGCGGTCAAAAAACAAGAAAGAATAACGGATCCACTCTCATGACGACCACGACCGGACTCAACGTAGCATGCTGGAACGTCCGAACCATGCTCGACAAAGCAGACAGCGGACGCCCTGAACGTCGCTCCGCCCTCATTGCCCATGAATTGCGGAGGTTAAACATCGACATCGCCGCGCTCAGCGAAGTACGCCTTCCGGACGAAGGCAGCCTCCAAGAACTTGGTGCTGGGTACACCCTCTACTGGTCAGGCAGGCCTGCATCAGAAAGACGGCTTTCAGGCGTGGGTTTCATGGTCAAGACATCCATTGCGACTAAGCTGGAAAACCTACCAACGGGCCACTCAGACCGCATCATGTCCATGCGCCTCCCACTGAGACACCAGCAGCACGTCACCCTTCTCAGTGTGTACTCCCCAACCCTCCTGGCAGAGCCTGCTGAAAAGGACAAGTTTTACACTGACCTGCGCAGCCTCCTACAGAGTACCCCTGCAGACGACAAAGTCATCATCCTTGGCGACTTCAACGCCAGAGTGGGCCAGGACTCTGAAGCCTGGAAAGGAGTCCTCGGCAAGCATGGCGTGGGGAACTGCAATGACAATGGCCGCCTACTATTGGAGTTCTGTGCGGAGCAGCAACTGGTCATCACCAACACTACTTTTCAGCAAAAGGACAGTCGAAAGACCACCTGGATGCATCCTCGCTTCAAGCACTGGCACCTTATCGACTATGTCCTAGTGCGTCAGAGGGACCGCAGTGACGTCCTCCTCACCAGAGTGATGCCCAGCGCAGAGTGCCACACTGACCACCGCCTTGTCCGCTGCAAACTCAGGCTCCACTTCAAGCCAAAACCCAAGAAATGGGGGCCCCCCAAGAAAAAGCTTGATGTTGCCAGCCTTCAGCGTGACGATGTGAAAGCTGCCTTTCAGACAGATTTACAGCGCAGGCTCAAAGACACAGCGGACCCAGTAGACTCCTCCCCTGAAACACTTTGGGAACAACTGAAAACTGCTATTGCAAAATCCTCTGCAGAAGTCTTGGGTTTCGCCAGAAAGAAGAACAAAGACTGGTTTGACGAAAACGATGTAGAGATCCAGGAACACCTAGCAAAAAAAAGAGCCGCCCATCAGGCCCACCTAGCCCAGCCTTCCTGCCCTGTGAAGAAGTCTGCCTTCCGCCTCATCTGCAGCAGTCTCCAGCGCAAGCTCAGAGATCTCCAGAATGAGTGGTGGACCAGACTTGCACAGAGGACCCAGCTTTGTGCTGACAATGGTGACTACAGGGGCTTCTACGAAGCACTGAAAGCAGTGTATGGCCCCAGGCACCTGGTACAAAGTCCCCTGCGAAGCGCGAATGGCCAGGCACTCCTCACAGATAATACCTCCATCTTGAACCGCTGGTCGGAATACTTTCAGAGCCTCTTCAGCGCTGAGCGCACTGTTCAAGAAGCAGTCATCCTACAAATCCCACACCTCCCAGTAAAGGTTGAATTGGACGAACCGCCCACCGCTGAAGAGACCCTCACAGCCATCCACCAGCTCAAGAGTGGCAAAGCAGCAGGCATTGATGGAATACCGCCAGAGATCTGGAAACATGGAGGCACAGCACTGCACAACAAGCTCCATAACCTCTTTCTCTGCTGCTGGGAGGAAGGAACACTACCAAAAGATCTCCGTGACGCAGTCGTTATCACCCTGTACAAGAACAAAGGCGAGAAGTCTGTTCCAACTATCGGGGAATTACCCTGCTGTCCATTGCTGGGAAAATCCTTGCAAGGCTGCTCCTGAATCGGCTGGTACCTGCCATCGCTGAAGACCAACTCCCAGAGGGCCAGTGTGGCTTCAGAGCAAACAGGAGCACCACCGATATGGTCTTTGTGCTGAGACAGCTACAGGAGAAGTGCCGCGAGCAGAACAAAGAGCTGTACGTAACATTTGTCGACCTAACAAAAGCGTTCGACACTGTGAGCAGGCAAGGCATGTGGCAGATCCTGGAGCGACTTGGCTGTCCCCCAAATTTCCTCAACATGATTGTCCAGCTACACGAGGACCAGCAAGGCCAGGTCAGACTCAACAATGACCTCTCAGAACCATTCCCTATTCTCAACGGCGTAAAGCAGGGCTGCGTGCTGGCACCGACCCTCTTCACCATCTTTTTTAGCATGATGTTGAAGCAGGCCACAGTGGACCTCGATGATGATGATGCAGTGTACATCAGGTATCGTCTCGATGGCAGCCTGTTCAACCTCAGACGACTGCAGGCCCACACGAAAACCCTAGACCAACTGATTCGTGAGCTGCTTTTTGCTGATGATGCTGCCCTCGTTGCACACACAGAGAGAGCCCTGCAGCGCATCACGTCTTGCTTCGCAGATGCTGCCCAGCTCTTTGGACTCGAGGTCAGTCTGAAAAAGACAGAGGTCCTCCATCAGCCGGCACCCAAGACAGTGTATCGCCCTCCTCACATCACCATTGGCGAGTCTGAACTAAAGTCAGTGCACCAGTTTACTTACCTTGGCTGCATTATCACGTCGGACGCCAAGCTGGACAAGGAGCTTGACATCAGGCTGGCAAAAGCGAACAGTGCTTTCGGGCGACTTTTCAAGCGGGTGTGGCACAATCAACAGCTGAAAACAGGCACCAAAATCAGCGTGTACAGAGCTGTGGTCCTCACCACCCTGCTGTATGGTTCCGAGTCCTGGGCCCTCTACCGCAGCCAACTACGACTCCTCGAACGCTTCCACCAGCGCTGCCTGCGTACCATTCTGGGCATTCACTGGAGTGACTATGTCACCAACGTCGAGGTCCTTGAACAGGCTGAAACTGTGAGCATCGAGGCTTTGCTGCTGCGGACACAGCTCCGCTGGGCGGGGCATGTCTCCAGGATGGAGGATCATCGCCTACCAAAGATCACCCTGTTCGGCGAGCTTGCTACTGGACACCGTGACAGAGGGGCACCAAAGAAGAGATACAAAGACTGTCTCAAGAAGTCACTTAGTGCCTGCCAAATCGACCACCACCAGTGGTCTTCGCTTGCTGCGGACCGTGACACCTGGCGCTCCACCATTTACAAGGCAGCTGTCTCCTTTGAGGACTCTCGCAGAGCTAGCCTTAAGGACAAGCGGCTCAGGAGAAAAAACAGAGATGCCGCAGCTCAGAACCCTGGCCAGACCTTCCCCTGCAGCCACTGCGGTCGAACCTGCCTGTCTCGGATTGGCCTCCGCAGCCACGAACAAGCCTGCAGACGTCGTGGGCAACTCCTATAAAATCTTCGTTCGCGAAGTCAAGCCAAGGCTCATTTAACATATGTTGCGAACCATTAACCCGTTAGTGCCTGGAACAGGTCGATTTAAAGCCGCATATCCAAATGCAGCCCGTCTCGAATGAGTAAATAATTATGTCAAGCAAGCGCACAAACCAGTCTGTGCCAATGGCAGTGCTTTGTATGGAATATTACTATATAAATATGCATAAGACATTTAGAGCAACGTGTTCCAGGCCGCAAAAGGTTATGGGGCTGATGTCGGCCGCTGTCGGCCCGCGCACGGCTGTACGCGGGCCGACGTCAGCCCGACGACCAAGTTTTGCTTGATGGAGTCGTACCGGCCAGACTCGGATCTCCGCGAGTTGGCGGCGTTTGGACAGCCATCTCTGAGTTAGTTGACTGTATCGATCAGTTTAGCCAGCGTTTGGTGCTGGGACTATAAAAGCTGCCCGCGGTCGCCTGGCACTGTCTTTTGGTCAGCGAAGTGAGACCAAACACGTTGAGGCGAGAGTCAGGATATTGTGTGTTTGGATGTTGTTTTCTACTGTCCAAACGTAACCGTTGCAGCGTGCTGCGTTCCTGTAATCTCATTGTACTATAATATTTTGGTACCTGACGCAACATTTCTTGGTGAGTTGATGAGTTAATTGTTACCTGTGTGTTCCTGTGATAGGAGAGGTCTTCGGAATTTTCAGCTAGTGCCTGTATTGTATTATGTGGCGGGAGAAAAGGAATCCCCGGGCGACTCGTTTAGTTCAGCAACACAGTCTACCACAGTAGAAGTTGTTGGTCAACGGAGTAGTTGATCGTAGGAACACGCCAGACGTTTGTTTCCATGTCACCTGAAGAAGGATCTTTTGATCCGAAACGTCGTTCCTTGTTTCTGTTTTAAAGGGTTTTCCGCCACTATCTTCTGTTTTTCTTTCACGCCAGAGGTTTGTTGGTTTTTAGTTTCCCCTTTCGTGTTTAAGTCTTTTTATAATGCAAACTACTGCCTTTGTTTAGTTCGACAGCGGACTGAGGCGTCCCTAACTAAAGTGCATTGATCTGACTCAATGGTCTTTGTTTCTTCCGCGCTTTCTCATCAGCAAGTTCGTAGAGATCGGCCCTCAATCTTGGTCCTTCAACAGAAGACTATGACTGTCAGTATTTGAAATTTTCTCCCGCACTGCCGGATACCAGCGCTTTTAGAATCTGCCGCCCGTCGTGTAAAGACCTTCGGGCCGTTGACGGCCGCAGTGGGCCCGCGCACAGCTGTGCGCGGGTCCACTGTGGCCGTCGTCAGCCCGATGACCTTTGCTACTGTGGTGTGTATGTTTCTTTGCCCGCGATTAGTCGGAGCATTCGACAAATGGAATAGAAAATTAATCGGATTTAGCGGACTTTTTGTCGGCCACATGTGTACCCTTATTTATCAGCTTTAAAGAAGACGGTTTAAAAGACATTTAGTTTACGATGCAATAATTAACTCCAGGACTGCCGAGGAAATGTAAACTCAGTTCAACTGTAGAGATATAGATCTTCATGAGCCTCCGCAGTCGCGGGGGCTGATGAGGATCTCTGCCTCTTGATGACAAATCTGATTCTTAGACAGCTGGGTCACTTTAGATACACTTTAGGTACACGGTATAGAATGTATGTCTGTGAAAAACATTGAGACATCTTGGGAAAATGGCCCACTTATATTGATCCTCTCTTTGGGTTTTCTTGTGAGTTTCCTTTTTCTTTTCTGTCAGTTCTGCGCTATAAGTTTATCTGCTGTTTGCACGGCATTCAGCTTTATCGATTGATCAATCAATCAATCACTCAGTCAGTCAATTAATCAGTCAATTAGTCGATCGGTCAGTCACCCCATCAGTCATTTTTCTTTGCTATTGCAGGGACCAGAATTCAGAATCAGCTTTTTATTTATCGTCTTTTCACTCACGTGATATAAGACCCACGCCCGGTACCCCCCACCCCCCACTCCCGCCCGCAAAAAAAAAAAACCACCACAAAAAAACAGCAGCAACAACTAACATTACAACAATGCACACACTATTATCAAGAAAAGCAATAATTAACAACTATATAAATATGATAATAGTTTGCCTACCGGACTATTACATAATGAAATTGCGATGTTGTGATGTAAAACATCATTCATATTTTCTGCAAAATTTCCGAACTTTATGTTTCGTCTCAACAAAATGTTGCGTAATGTTACAGGGACCATTGGAGTACTAAGATAGCATCAAGATGTCTACCACGCCGTCAGACTTCCAGCCCACAATCGACGCCAACATGAGCAACGGCACTGCCCCGGACAATTGGAACTACAAGTGGGACTTCGCCTTCTCGGTCATCTTGGCCGCCATCTTGTCCATCGCGGCCTTCCTGGCCATCGTGGGCAACTCCATGGTGCTGACTGTGGTGATACGACATCGCGGGATGCGCACGAGGACCAATCTGTTCCTGGTGAATCTAGCCGTCGCGGACCTTCTGGTGGGAGTCGCCGTGATGCCGTTCGCTATCACCACTCTGATAGAGAACGACTGGATTTTCGGTTCCAAGGAGGGGACGTTCTGCTCCATTAATGGCTGGCTGAACTGCTTCTGTCTGGTGGCCTCCATCCACACGCTGATGTACATCAGTGTGCACAAGCACTACTCCATAACCCAGGTGAGTGCTTGAAATTATTAAAATTAACCATTTCATTGCCGAGAATGTGAATACGACCCAACTTCAAGAGACAGATTCCCATGAGCCCCCGCGGTCTAACTACTGTGAAATGTGGGTGGACCATGATTTCCCTCCCCCCCCTCCAACCCCCCTCCCCCCCTCCCCCTCCCCTCCGTAGTTATACAGCACGACTTTCGCTTACTTATGACCAGTTAGCGAGAGGGGGCGTTCGCAATCCTCACGCCTTAGGGCCCAAAACCATGACGATGGTATTAACAGTCCCTGGGTGGCATTAGATTAGCTTGGCACCTCCTTGGACCATGATAGTTCAAGGGTAGCCCCAAATTAGCTTGGCGCCCCTGATGCGCCAAGCTAATCTGGTGCTACCCTTGAACTATCATGGTCCATCTCCCTGGTTGTCTCCCTCGATCAATGCCGACAATCCTGTCCGCACGAGTATGAATAAATGATGTACCGCCCAGCATGCAAAGAGGCATATAATTTCCTGACTCCCGGTGTATATTACATTTGGTATTTGTTGCTATGCTGCGGTAGCGAAGACGTGGAGCTTTGTTTTCAAACCGAAGAATGGATGGATAGATAGACGGACGGATGCATGACCGTTTGAATCGTCAGAACAGTTTACTTTAATAGACCTTTGGCCTTCCATAGACCCCCCCCCCTCCACCTCTTCCCTCCCCCCCCCTCCCCACCTTGCGGGGGATCGGAGACTGTTTTTTTTTTCTTCTGAAAATCTATCCAAAACCACGTAGGTTCCTAGGTGTTTGCCAAAAATAAACACCGTATCGAAGATACCACAGAGTGTGACAGAACCCCCCCCCCCCCCCCCCCACCAAAGGGGTCATAATTGTTTTGGGGTAGGGGTACTAGATGGACAGTAAAGCTATGATGACTACAAGAAAATACTTATTATTTGGTATCGGTGTGTTCGTCCTTTATCGGGCATTCAAAAAGTAATAAACGTTATTATATTCTTTTTATACGTGATGACGTCACATCATTCCATATTTGGACCCTATGAATATGGCACCATTGTTTAAGTGCGGTGTTCTGATGCACTTCTTCCATGATTAATAGAATTGCACGCACACAAAAGACTTTTTTGTGCTAAAATACTTCCAGTAATATATGTGCACTTTATATTTACACAGTTTGTAAAATCTGCGAACGTCATATAATAGTACCGTGAGCTTAAAGTGGATTGATTTTCATTACATTTCCAGGAAATGAATTTTTTACAGCTAAAGTTTTTGTAATTTTTCAGGATTTGAAGTGTGGTGGAAATTAGTCAGTTTATGCTAAGAGTGTGAGTACTGCGTCTATGCTGGGCATAAATTAAAACAATGGAGGCAGGTGGGCGAGAATGTGTGTGTGTGTGTGGGGTGGGGGGAGCAATCCACACACGCACACACACACAGAGCTTACAGTATGTTTCTAATTAGCGTAAGACTGAGGCTACAATTATTTATGCCTACAGTTGTGCTGCCCCAATCGGAATGGAATGAAAAGAATAAGCGTATAGACTAGTAGGGCGCCTGTAATACGAGCTGCACAAAGCATCTATTTACCTTACGGCAGTGACAAACCGGTGTATGAATGAGGAGATTCTAATACTAGTTCCAATGCAATAGCAGTCCTAATATCGGGATCATTTGTTGATCTGTGTGTGTGCGTGTGTGTGTGTGTGTGTGCCATGGTGCGTGCGTACGCGTGTGTTTGACGCTGTGTCGTGCTTTAAAAGAATGGTAAGGGTTTGCGATTAAAATGCGGACATGTGGAATAGAAACAGCAGTTCACGGATGCGTCTTTTCTGTTACGATCATGAGGGGCAACACATAAAATGCCCACCTTGCCTAGATGTATTCCGAAGTTTACTTCTAGACTATACTAATGGTCAAAACTTAGGGCCACCCCACTTTTTTGTGTCTTTTTTATCGTCGCAAGTACGCTAATAAAATACAATGTTCTTTCGATCCAAATGTGTTAAAAGTTGACCTTAGACGATCACTGTACAGGGAACAATAGACAACAATTCATCAATTTCCACGAACGTGTCAAATGCACGTGAAACATCGTCAGGTTTTGTGAAAAGCTGTGCGATATTGGCAAGCGTACCAAAGGCAGGCAGGTGGAAAAAACTCGGTAAGTCGTGATGCACGTGCTAAAGGGGTCAGTCGTGAACAGTGAGCACCTCTGTTTCGCTACAAATACCGGTACAGTAGGGGCATAATTGTCACTTTCCTAGCCATGCCACCAGGACGAAGCCTAACGCCAGTAGATCAAGGCCGGGCGCTAGCATGGCTGCAGGATGGAATTCCCGGACTAGAAGTTGGGAGACGTCTTGGGGTGTTCCAGTGATCCAGAGGCTGCTGGCACGATTCCAAGAAACTGGAAGGGCAGAACGACGACCCTGCTCAGGACGCCCGCGCTGCACCAGCAGAAGGGAGGACAGATACCTCTGTGTGGCGGCTCTGCGCGACCGAACTGTCACGTCAACCACTCTGCGACGTCAACTGATGCAAGCTGCAAACGTTAACGTCAGCAGAAGCACAGTCTACCGACGACTGCGCGAAATTGGCCTGGCTTTATGCAGAGCAGTAGTGAGAATACCCCTCACTCCAGTTCATCATGTGACGTGGAACAGACTCCAGTAGACTCAGGTTTTGTTTACTGATGAGTCACGGTTAACTGTGTCCTTCAACGACGGCAGGGTGAGGGTCTGGAGATTCTAGGGCGAGCGATTCACGGGTGGATGCGTCCAAGAGGTGAATCGCTACGGAGGAGGCTCAGTCATGGTCTGGGCAGGCTTCAGCAGGGAAGGCAGGACCCCCCTCCACGTCATCCGAGGCACCCTGACTGGACTGTGCTATCGGGACGAGATTGTGCAGCCCCTCATCCAGCCAGCTGTCCAAGCCATAGGCGACAATGCTGTTCTGCAGGACGACAACGCTCGACCTCATCGCGCCCGTGTGGTGGATGAGTACCTTGAGCAACGGGGCATCATGAGGATGGAGTGGCCAGCTCGTTCACCTGATCTGGCTCCCATCGAGCACCTGTGGGACGTGCTGGGACAACGTGTAGTTAGCAACCACCCCCCACCTCAAGGCGTCCCCCAGCTGACTCAGTTCCTGCATCAAGAGTGGGAAGCGATCCCACAACATGTTCTCCGAACCATGGTGAACTCCATGCGTCAACGCTGCATTGAATACTTGGCTTCAAACGGTGAGTACACTCGCTACTGACTGGACCAGTCTTGTGTGACTTTTCAAATGAGGTGTGGGTGAACATTCTAACGTACTGATGTTGTTACAATTGCTTGATTTACTCAAAACTTAAATGAAATTGTTACTGAATAAATTAGCAAAGTACTGACTCCAAGTATTGTTACATTATTTGTGTGGTGTTGTCGGTGCGTCTGCGATAAAAAGTGGCCATTAAGTTTTGACCATTAGTATATGTCAGTAGTGAACTGAGCTATCTATGATCTTAATAAAAATGCGCTATTATGGCAGATCATAGCAGCGCATAACATCCTGATACACGGCACAATCCAATTAGTCGGACACAAAAAGAACTAACCACGCAGACAATGTCGGTAAAAACAGTACTATTACTGTGCTAAAAGGCATATACCCCTTTTTCAAATATCGCAGCCATATATGCATGAGACAATCCTGGTGACAGTTTTAGTCAGGAGCACATTAAACTATGGCGCGTTTGATATTCAGTGTGTACGGTATCGTAGATTGTTTGAAAACACACGCACACCACGGGTGGAACAGTTATATGCTAGCCAGGTCTACCGTGCACCCCCCCTCCCCCCCCCCCCAACCCACTACTCAATAAGATGGGTTTCAAAATGTACCTTGGTATGTCCTGAGATGTTTAATCCATGTTCCCCGAAAATCCTTAGGAACACACCAGAGATATAGCCGATGGCGCAAGGGTACCCCCATTCACGCTCTTCGCACATGCTAAAATGAGGTTGAGAAACATTTTCCTCTAAATAAATCATAATTCAATTCAAAAGCCCGAATCAGGCAATATGTTAAGGCACACTTTCTGCATCCTCTGCAAAAAAACAGAATGAAAAAAATATTGAATCTCTGTCTCACAGTGAATGTGCACCCCGTAAATGGACATTTCTGCGAAATCGCAGCCCCACCCGGGTCTGCCCTGGGGACTTGGGTGGGGTTAGGTATTTTTTAGTTCCCAGGGTCACCCTGGTCAGCCCCACAGGGTGGGTTTATCTCTCTATTCTGGGGCATGTGTTTCTGTCTACCCTTTGTCCATTCACCTGTATTTGCGTTTTTTTAAAACTCTCCCTACTGTCTGCACTGCCTGTAGCTCTTGATATTGGATGTGTGTTGCTAAATGGTCTTAGCTTTATTTAGGCCCATGTGTTAGGTTTATTTAATGTATTTGACCGGCTGGCGACATACATTCAATGTTCTGTTTAGGTTTTTTTTTTTTTCACAAGCAGTGCAGGCACGTCCTGAGAAAGCCTTGTTGCTGTCGGGACGTTAAGCAATGTACAATCAATCAATCAATCTGCGAAATCGCAAAAAAAAAACACAAAAAATAATGTGTCAGATGCCTTCAGACATTTTCTATAGCACTGACAGTCCATTTTAAGGCTTACGTCATTAAAACAGGATGTCACAATTATTATAAACTTAACTAGGTGATGCTGTGATCACTGTGAGAGCCACAGTGGTTGATTTTGTATCCCTACCCCCAAGTTTTAAAAAATAAACAAAATTAATTTTTAAAAAATACTATATTCCATTTCATTTTTTCCTCGCTTTGCCTATTAAGTTTTAATAATGTGAGCATAAAGTGCAAGAAAATAAGAAAAGTCGGCATCCTTTACGGTACGTTCGTGGTGAATGATAGCTTTTTCCCAATTAAAATTGACGAATTAGGAAACGTACGTTGTTTCGATTACTTTACTTACTTACGCCTGTCACCCCTACCCGGGTATAGGCCGTCGACGAGAGACCTCCAGCGACTCCTGTCCTGTGCTTCTCCTTCGATTTTACTCCAGGTAGTTCCCAGTCTCATGTCTGCTTGGAGGTCTCGACGCCAGGTGTTTCTCGGCCTGCCTCTTTTCCTCTTTCCCTGGGGGTTCCATGACAATGCCTGCCTAGTGATACTGGAAACTGGCTTTCTCAGACTGTGACCAATCCATCCCCATCTTCTTCGTTCAATTTCATTCTCTGCTGTTATCTGCTCTGTTCTCTCCCAGAGTCTGACGTTGCTGATCTTCTCTGGCCAGTGGATTTTCAAGATTCTTCTAAGGCAACTGTTTATGAAGATCTGTGCTCTGTTGACTGTGGTTTTTGTCAACCTCCAAGTCTCACTCCATATAGGAGAACTGCTTTTACGTTGGAGTTGAAAATCCGGACTTTGGTGTGTTGTGACAGCTCTCTGGAACTCCACACTTTTTTTCAGCTGGAGAAAGGCTGCTCTGGCTTTACCGATTCGTGCACTGACATCTGCATCAGTGCCACCTTTTTTGTCGATGCTCCCGAGATAGGTGAAGGACTCCACCTCCTCCAACGGGGTGCCAGCAAGCAAGACTGGTTCTTCCCTGCTTGCGTTTAGCCTCATTGTCTTTGTTTTCTGTTTGTGGATGGTGAGGCCCACTTGGGACGAGATGTCAGCAAGCCTCGTGGTCTTGTCCTGCATTTATTGATGAGTCTGGGACAGTAAAGCCAAGTCGTCTGCAAAATCGAGGTCCTCAAGCTGTGTCCACAGTGTCCACTGTATTCCGCTTTTTCTCTGTTCTGTGGTCCTCTTCATGACCCAGTCTATGGCCGGTAGTAAGAGGAACGGAGACAGCAAACACGCCTGCATGACGCCGGTTCTGACCTGGACCTCCCTGATGAACTGCCCTTCATGGATCACCCGACATGTCATGCCATCGTAAGTGCTCTTGATCAGGCAGACGAGTTTTGTGGGTACACTGTAGTGTCGTAGGAGTTTCACAAAGTCTCTCGGTCCACGCTGTCAAATGCTTTCTCGTAATCCACAAAGTTGACGCACAGCGGGGAGCTCCACTCCAGAGACTGCTCCACGATGATGCGGAGAGTGGCAATCTGGTCTGTACATGATCGGTTTTTCCGGAATCCTGCTTGCAGGTCTCTCAGCTGGGGGTCGACGGAGCTCTTCATTCTCTCCAGGATGATCCTGTTGAAGACCTTTCCTGGTACTGACAGCAAGGTGATTCCTCTGTAGTTGGAAAACTTGCTGAGGTCGCCTTTCTTGGGAAGCTTGATTAGGTACCCCTCCTTCCAGTCAGCCGGCATCACCTCCTCTTCCCAGATCTTTCCAAACAGTGGGTACAGCATCTCTACTGTTGTTTCTAGGTCTGCTTTCAGAGCCTCCGCTGGGATGCCATCTGGCCCTTCTGCTTTGCCGTTCTTCAAAAATGCCACTGATCTCTTCCCGGCTGGGTCTGTCACAGCTGATGGGTAGGTCAGTCTCTGCTGGCTGGATGTCTGGGGGGTCGGGTGGGGTGGGTCTGTTCAGTAACTCTTCAAAATATTCGGCCCATCTGTCGAGTTGGTCTGCTCTGTTTGCAATAGGCTTGCCTTCTTTGTCTTTTACTGGTCTTTCTGTATTCACCTCGCGGTGGGCTTCCGAGTATTCCTCATGTGCCCTTGCTTTGGCTGCTCTCGTGCGACTGTTGTTGACAACTGCTTTCTTCTGCTTCCTCACTTCTATCTTCTTCAAGGTCTGTGCCGACAGCCAGTCCTTGTGATGGTGTTTCCTGAACCCTACAGTGTCTTTGCAGGTTGAGTTCAGCGCCTCTCTAACTGCCTTCCACTGCTGCTCTGTGGTGACCGCCTCCTTTTCATTTACTAGCTCCTGTAGCGCTTGAAACCGATTGGACAGCACCAGTTTGAACTCTTCTCTCACTCCAGTCTCTCTCAGGAGGCCTACATTATAGCGCTGTTTTCTTGTTGTCCCTGTGCTGCTTTTCTTTGAGTTTTATTCTTAAGATAAGCAGATGATGGTCTGAGGCGACATCTGCTCCCCTCCTCACTCGAACATCTTGAAGGGATCTTCTAAATTTCTTGCTAATGCAGATATGGTCTATTTGGTTCTCTGTAGTATGGTCAGGTGAGACCCACGTTGCTTTGTGTATTCTTCTGTGTGGGAAGATGCTGCCTCCAATGACAAGTCTGTTTAGAGCACAAAAGTCTACGAACCTCTCACCGTTCTCACTCATCTCCCCTAGTCCCTGTCTCCCCATCACATCTTCGTATCCGGTGTTGTCCTCCCCTATTTTGGCATTAAAATCGCCCATGATGGTGATGTCTCGCTCCGCACATTTGTCCACAGCACTCTGGAGTCGGTCGTAGAACTCTTGTTTCTCTTAGTCCTCGTCACTGTCATTAGTGGGCGCATAACACTGGATGACGTTCAGCTTGATCTTTTTCCTGGTTCTAAAGGCTGCTGTTATGATTCTTGGCCCAAAAGGTTCCCAGCCCATCAGCGCTCTCTGTGCCACTGATGACAGCATGAATGCTACACCTTCTGTATGGTGGGCATTTTCCTCATCATGACCTGAATACAGAATCATCTCCCCACTTAACAGCCTTTTCTGGCCAGACTGCGTCCATCTAGCTTCACTGATACCTAGCAGGGAAAGGTTGTACTTTTGCATTTCCGCTGCTATCTGGGCGGACTTCCGGCTCTGGTACATGGTCTTGACATTCCATGTGCCCATGATTGTGTCCCTGGATAGAGAGAGGCGGCTCGGTCATGTGGCTTCCGAAGACTTCCGGCTTTCACCACAGAACGTCATAAATCTTCTGGTAGAAGAACCTTCCTCCTCCAGGAAAGGTATTGCTGTTTGTCTATTCGTCGGCGTTTTTGTAGCTATTTCTTTATTTGCAGGGTGGGGAAGCTACTTTCACGCCCATCCCCCTTACGAGGAGGACCAGGGGTTTTCTGTCGGGGTCTCCTTTCCTTAGACCATGTTGGTTCACGGCACCTTATTTCATTCGGTGCACCCCTCTCGCGATGGACCCCCTAGCCACCACCCAAGGGATGCGTCTCAACGCCATATGGTCCCAGCGCGAGGTTTTTTTTCCGATGCCCTCAGAAATTTTGTATACCACTGATAGGTCTTTTTTGGTTTTATTGGTTAGGATAGAGTACCACAGTTACTCCCAACCTGATTTTATGATGCTGTGGTGCATTTAGGGGCCACAGTGGCTAAATCTGCTGCCCTACCTCCATTTTACCAGTACGCAAAGGAACGCAAAATGATCATAACAATTGCTTTTGTCATAATCCTCTGTTTATATATTTTTGTTGCAAGTTTTCTTAAAGTATGCATATTGAGCATAAACATTTGTGATCATTTCATTAATTTCAATGTGACCCATCAATTTAATTGTAATTTTTTTTAGTTAAGGCATGTTTAATAGGGTCTGCCGCTGAAGCTTCTACCGTCTGCACATTCTGCAGTCTTGTCAAACTCGGGGAAGCTGTACCTCAGGGAGATATTAATGACCTCCGTCCAACAGTACCAAGGTTCGTCTCGAACATCCTCCATGCGGATGACTTTGCAGTGTGGAGCGCAGCAGAACATAAAGAAATAGCATCCTGCAGAATCCAGGATGCTGCTAATAGTCGGCAGCTGGACTGAAAGAGGCCACTCAAACTGAGCTAGACCATCTCTTTCAATCAGATGGAAGAGGTCACCTTGAAACTGGAGACCTTCCAGTACCAAAGACAGACAGGCCAACTTTACTGGCAACAAATAAATTATTGGATTCACGTGGAGGCCTCACATCGAAGCCATGGAAGCTAGAGCTGCGGAAAAAGTCTCTGATGAAGAAACTGGTGGGGACCACATTGGCGCAAATTACATCTGCTCGGTCAGATTAGTAGTGCGGTATCAAGATACTTCGACAACATGAAACACTGCCTGCAAAACCAAAAAAGCCAGGCTTGACAAGATGCAGAACATGGGTCATTCTCATGATGCAGTGACATTCTTAGAGCCATCTGGAGCACCCCAATTTAGGAAATGAAGGACATTGGAGCCACTGGAACGCAGAACAGCACACACGATGAAGAGACTTGCTAAACACCGACAGCATGGGAGACTACAGGAGCAGACCAAGAATCTGAACCGCCAACTGAAGGTGCTGCAAAGGGCTAAAACTGATGTCCTGAAACCAAGCCCAAAGATGTGTAAAGAGCTCCCTTCAGATACCTGGACATCTCGAAAGAGCCTTCTAGACAACACATAAACAATGTTCCAGGACTCTTTGCCAAAGGTCGCGGCACTGCAGAAAGCCAACTCGCTGGAGATTATGCACAAGCGCTACACCACACGATCACAACCTCCTGTAAAGAAACCAAGATACTACAGCAACAAAGTGATTGGCAACAGAAGAATGGCGGCTGCAGCCCGTGGGCAGACGATATCAACAAGCTGAACAGGGAGAGCCAGGCCACCATCTTATCTACGCACTGATTACTCTGGACAGGGTCTGTACAGAAAGCAGGGACGAAGTTCACAAACTTTTCATAACGTTTCACAAACCCAAACTGAAGCCTAAAGTTTTACACACTTTAAATTAATTAGATCAATCTGTATCAGCAGCTCATTTGAAGCTTTCGTGCCTAATGCATGAAGAGATACCAAAATAAAAGAACGCTTAGCGAATGGCGGAGCTCGGTAGAAGCATAAACCACCCATCAGAATGTTCGGCAGAACGGCCATGCAGTCACTTTATGATCAGAGCTAAATATAAATCACTTGCAACAAGCGTCATTATGATCGTTCGCAATGGAATAGTAACAAATAGGGGGAGAAAAAAAAAAGTAGACAAAAGTTTGCCAGCACTTTGTCATTTTTTACAAACTTTCACAGACTAGGATAAAGACTGAAATTGGCAGACTTTACAGGGCCCTGAAAAGCCGTGTCATTTTTTAACAACTTTCACAAATGTTGACAGACCCCACGGACCCTGCTGGACTCGCATCTTGAGACTGGGTCATGCAGAAACAGCCCTATGCGAATTTGGCGTAGAAAATCAGTCTCCTTAGCACATTCTCCAAACATGTCCATACAGAGAAGCGGTCCGCTGGCAGTTCTGACCAGAAGAGACGCCCCTGTACACCAAACTCTGAAAACATGCTGCCGAGCTCTTGACAGCTTACTTATTTACAGCCAGAACAATATAAGATTAAAAGACGGCCATCAAGGAAGTGAACGTTGCAGAAGAAGGTGGAAGTGGTGATATCGTGGGTGGACATGTGGAAACTATGTATTTTGATAACATTGTTTTGGTTGTTAGGAACCATGAAACTTTATTACGCATATATTCATATTTACACATTTCTTGACGAAAATAAATGAAAGGAAAAGGGGAGACCTTACTACATCCGCCTTAGGCTAGGTAAAATATCACCTAAAAGACCAGCCAGTTAAAAATAGTTACAATTAAAATGATGGGTCACATTGAAATTAATGAAATGATCACAAACTTTTATGCTCAATATACATACTTTTGTAAGAAAACTGGCAACAACAAAAATTAAACAGGAGTATGACGTAAGCAATTTTTATGATCATTTTGCGTTCCTTTGAGTACTGGTAAAATGGAGGTATGACAGCAAATTCAGTCACTGTGGCCTCTAAATGGATCACAGCATCATAAAATCAGATTGGGAGTAACTGTGGTACTTTATCCTAACCAATAAAACTAACAAAGACCTATCAGTTGTATACAAAATTTATGAGGGCATCGGAAACGACGTACGTTTCCCAATTCGACAATTTTAAATGGGAAAAAGCTATCATTCACCACGAACGTACCGTAAAGGATGCTGACTTTCATTATTTTCTTGCACTTTATGCTCATATTTATTGAAACTTAATAGGTAAAGATATGTCAGAAATGAAATGGAATAACTTTAGCAATTTTTTTAAAAATTAATTTTGTGTATTTTTAAAACTTGGGGGTAGGGATACAAAATCAATCACTGTGGCTTTCACAGCATCACCTAGTCAAGTTTATAATAATTGTGACATTCTGGTTTAATGATGTAAGCCTTAGAATGGACTGTCAGTGCTATAGAAAATGTCTGAAGGCCGATTATTTTTGTCTTTTTCATTTTGCGATTTCACGGAAATGGCCGTTTACTGGGTGCACAAATACCTTCACTGTGAGCCAGAGATTAAATATTTTGTTCATTCTGTTTTTTTGCACAGGATGCATAAAGTGTGCCTTAACATAATTGCCTGATTTGGGCTTCTGAAATGAATTGATTTATTTAGAGGAAAATGTTTCTCAACCTTATTTTAGCATGTGCGAAGAGCGTGAATGGGGGTACCCTTGCGCCATCGGCTATATCTCTGGTGTGTTCCTAAGGATTTTCGGGGAACATGGCTTAAACATCTCAGGACATACTAAGGTAAATTTTGAAACCCATTTTATTGAGTACTGGAGAGGAGGGGGGGGGGGGGGTGCACGGTAGATCTGGCTAGCTTATGGACCGTTACCTCAGGGGTGGTTCCAACTATTTGTTTGGGACCTTCAACCTGGTAAAAAAAAAAAAAGGCCTCCAGACGCTACACCTTGCCTCCAAATGGCAGAAAACTTTCACCAGTCGCCGAAATATCAAACAACAAAGGGGAGTGGGGGGGGGGGGGTGGACCCAACCTTTTGTTTGGAACCTTCAACCTGGCACAAAAGGCCTCCTGACGCTACACCTTGCTTCCAATGGCCGAAAACTTTTAGCAGTCGCCGAAATATCAAACAATAGGAGGGAGGGGGGGGGGGGGTTCGAACCTTTTGTTTGGGACCTTCAACCTGGCACAAGAGGCCTCCCGACGCTACACCTTGCTTCCAATGGCCGAAAACTTTCACCAGTCGCAGCCTTGTAGGGATTGGTTTGAGTCGCCAGTGGTGGCCTTTTATTTGTCTTCTTTTTCATCTGGATGCCTCTCTGTATGCCTCCACTGGTACTATTTATAGTACTGGGGGACGCATGCTGTAGGGGTCATAACAGTATGACTGTCCAAACTATGTCGGACACAGGACGACATGGGTTCGATGTTGCATGTATATGTGTGTGTGTGTAAGGAGGGGGGGGGGGGCCCTTACTTTGTTCACTTCTTTTGTGATCTTCTTGTTTATTTATGTATATGTACACCTGTACGATCGAACAACATAAATAAAATAATTAAAAAAAAAAACAAAGGAAAAACTTCACCAGTCGCCAAAGTATCAAACAACAAAGGGGGTTGGGGGAGGGGTGGTAGTGGTGAGGAGGGGGGGGGGACGTGAGTCGGGACTCTCACTGCTTATCTAAATATACACAGTGCGGGGGGTGGGGGGGGGTGGTGGTGTCCAAAACTCCCCATAACGGGACTTTGTTATTAGCGTTTTAAAGAATATTCAACAACAAATTAACTTTGGATTGTTTTCCTGTGGTCTGAGTAACGTCTTCTCTCTGTGTTACTACTTACATGACCAGTAAACCTCAATCTGCTTGCAGGCGCCATGTTTGAAACTAACACGGGCACGTAATTCCTTGCGAACACTCATAACTTGCTTGAACATTCTTTTGTGTCATCACCCCTGCACTGACTTGAGAGGGGAGAGGGGAGGTGTTCACTTCCTATCTGACGGTCTATAAGCGTTGATTGTATATCTAGGTAGTCCATCTGCACATTTGATTTGAAACATTTTTTAATTTATTTGGCATTTATTATTTCAACAGCCTTTGGGCAGTCACTTCAAACTGCGCCAGATTCTGGGAATGATGGCGGCGGCGTGGGTGTGGGCCGCTGTATCCTCCACCATCACAGTGACGGGGCTGAGTTCCGTCCGTTACAAGGAGGGAACCACTCAGTGCGGGCCCGAGTACCCTTCGGGACTCAAGTCCTACGTCTTTCATGCCATTATACAGGTCAGCGGAAACTGTTCGTCAGTTTGTTATTTTCTTTATTTCTTTTCCTTTCCTTTCCTTTCCTGTCCTGTCCTGTCCTTTCCTTTCCTTCCCCTCCCCCGCCTTCCCTTCCCCTTCTCATTCTCCTTTCTTTTTTTTTCCTTTTCTTTCTTAATCTTTATCATTCGGAATGCACTAGTGTGTGAAATAAGTTTCACTAAAATAGTTCAAGGGTAGTGCCATAATAGTTTGGTGCCTCTAGGCGCCAAGCTATTCTGGCACTACCCTTGAACTAAAGCCATTGGTCTATATCCTTATCTGTAAGTACTGGAATGTAGCTTGCATATGGCAGTGTACAAATTTGAAGCTTTTAGCCTCAGTACTCAGGGCTCATGAGGATCTATGCCTCTTGGAGATGTTGAGAGTGTTGTCTATGCATATTGCAGAAAGTGGTATCTGCCGTGACTTCACTCGCGTTCGAGGTTGGCAGCCGTTCGGCGTAAACGTAACCTCACTAGTGTTTCTACGTTCTAAGTAAATAAATCAATCAGCGCATTAAGTTGACGCTTTATCCCAATTGAAAATCGGCTCAAAGCGCCGCCGCGAACTGAACCCAACAAGCACGGTCACGTGAATCACGCGCATTAACTCACTCACTCTACATAAACACATAACATTCATGTGGTGCTAAGGGCAATCTCAAGCGAGCTACTGACGTTTTGGAAATTCAAATCGTTTATATTTGAAATTTGATTAAGAGGGCTGAAATTGATACCAAAGTCGCCACCCGGCGCTAGTGTTGTTAATTGCACTACTTAGTTTCTGTTATTGGTTAGGGTTCAGCTGTGTTCTTCGAGTATCACACATTTCTGTAAATTTCGGGGGGAGTAGTCACTGGGAAAGTCGTTCTTGTATTTGTCGAGTCGTGTTCCAGTTTCATACGCAATTAAAAAAACAAAACAAAAACTTTCCTACTACTGTACTAGC
The DNA here is from genome assembly GCA_036245525.1 of Semisulcospira habei. Classification (NCBI taxonomy): domain Eukaryota; kingdom Metazoa; phylum Mollusca; class Gastropoda; family Semisulcospiridae; genus Semisulcospira; species Semisulcospira habei. The sequence goes on along the minus strand of BTPG01000002.1, from coordinate 295,021,003 downwards.
AATTGTCAAGGAAGGTACATTTGCCACTTCTACGTTACGGCTAAGGCTATGTTTTTGGGCTAAGTCGTGGAGCACCTTGCTTAGTGGCTGGCGCAGGACTAAGCTCACTCATGCAACTGGTCCCTGTGCTGTGTCTACGCAGTTAGGTGTTTACGTGGCGAACTGAGTAACTGGAGAAGAAGCAGCATTGTCTGCCTTGTTAAACACTCTTCCAAGCGGAATAATGGAAATGGTGGAAAGTTTCCCAATTGGGCGGCCGGGACTCGGAGGTTGTTTTGTAATGACACAGTGCGTGGAGTAATTGTACCGGTTACACTAGCTGTACTAGAGCAAGTCAAATTACCTATGTTATTCAGTGACCAAAAGTGACGGTGTTAGGGCCGAGATCGGCCGCAGTTCCCCCGCGCATGCGCCGAGGACCTTTAACTCACTAGATACAGTGCCTGATGGGGTCTGTAAATTCAGTTGTAGGTCGTTCCTGTGATAATTGTGTAGGGCCCCCTTCTTATCTCCATTTAACTCTTTCACTGCCAGTGGTCGCAGACTATGTTTCTGAAATTTGTGTTAATTCAACACCAAAGTTTCCCAGCCGTCCAGTGAGGATGGATACAAGGGGACCTCATGAGGATCTGTGCCTCTTGCGGCCTCTCTCATTTTTTCTCTGCAACGAAGGGGTTAAAGATGATTGCTAACCATTCACTCTTATAACTTCATGTAGTTTTTCTTATAACTTCATGTAGTTTTTGTGCAAGTACCTTCGTGGAGGCGGAGTCGGCATATAAAGTATACGGGTCTTCAGCTGGAGTTCCACAGTGTAATAATAATAATAATAATAATAATAATAATAATAATAATAATAATAATAATAATAATAATAATAATAATAATAATAATAATTTAATAATCTATACTTTCGATAAAAAAAACTCTAGGCGCCGTACAAATTACATACTAACATACACAAATACAACTTGCATCCTACAACACATAAATTTTTATTCTCTAACATACACACTCACGCAACAAGATGTACAATAATTAAAATAACAAAATGGACAAACCAAGAAAAAATGCTCTCTCACACACACACACCACACACACGCACGCACGCGCGCACGCGCACACGCGTACCATACAACTGATAAAGGATACACTAGACAACTCTCAATGATAACGATTTTTTTTACAAAAGAAGAATTATAACAGTGAATGTATGTTTACAGGAGCAAAATACCCGTCATAAGCTGTGTACTCTTTCGCATAGGGGCCGGACGATTGTGACTAAATACATATCCGCTGCGCCACCGCGAGTGCGCACCACCCCGTCACAGCCTCAATTTATAATCGGTCTGAATTGAGCCTCTGACGGGGTGGTGCGCACTCGCGGTGGCGCAGTGGATTTGCATTTAGTCGCCGTTGTCAGGCCCCCCTATGCTCTTTCGGTATGAGAATTGGATTGTTTTCTCTAATCTAGACTGGTAGCGGTGAGGATTTGTGACTACATCTGTCCGCTGGCGTTAACCCCTCTCCCGCCACTGGACGCATATCGTGTATCTGAAATCTTTCTTTATTCAGAGCCAAGGAGCTCTGGACAGCCGCCCAAGGACTATGAATGCAAAAATGGTGTCTGCAAGAGGCGTAGATCCTCATGAGCCCCCGCAACTGCGGGGGCTCATGAGGATCTATGCCTCTTGCAGTTGGATATTGTTCGCTGTGTCCCGGCATGGAAGGGGTTATGTTTCAATTATTTTTGTGGGAGGATAACTTTGCATTAATTTCCTGTATTTCGTATATGGAAAAAAAATTTAAAAAAAAAAAAAAAAAAAAAAAAAAAAAAAAAAAAAAACTGTATGAACGCGCCTGCGTAAATGACACTTTCTAGAAGCTTTTTAAACGTTTCTAGGGCAAACTTTGCAGTTCAGTTCTTACCAAGCGTAAGTCACCATGATTCATGATTGCTCATTGATAGTGCCTGATCGGCGTGGCACCTGGAGATGCGCGAAGCTTGTGAGGCACTACCCTTGATCTATCATAGTTGAGCCGTATTCCGCAGGTAGCGCTGATCTGAATGGAAAGAGGAGGAAATATAATATGGGCTTGATAGACGCAAACACATAGAGATGGAGAAACTCAATACGTCTCGATTTCTTTTTCTTCTGTTTTTTTTTTTTTTCTTGTCATTTTTATTTGAACTTAATTTGAGTTTTTTTTTTTAACTTACTTATTTTTTTAAAATACTTTTTCTTTTTGATACGTTTTGTAAGGTTAAGCCTGTTACTGCCAGTGGACATGCGTTTTTTGTTGTGTTTCGTTTTTTAAAAATCAAAGTCATTACAGTTCAACGCCCGATTTGGGAAAGAAAAAAAAAAACAAGATGAGGATTTCATCCCAAAGTCTACCGTTTTGTTTGGAGCTCACATGCATTTTTCTTTTAGGAACATTCAGAGTTGTTCATATTTTTAAGCTTATTCTTCTGATCCATTTCCCTCTTCTCTAAGCCAACCTCTGATGAACACACACGCCGGCGCACACAAATAAAGACGGACACAATGCGCTTACCGCCATCAGTACGTTCTGTGGGCTCATATAGCGACAGGAGTTGTGAATAAAAAGAATAGCGCGAGCAGCAAAATGACGTCACTTTAAGTTTCTCGTCGTGGCATCGCTAGTCTCACGACGCCGTGTACACAGTGACGAATTTGATGTTTCACGTCACTTATCATCCGAAAGGCAGGCAACCTCTTCCACGGCTGACTATTTTCTTCCACACAGCCTTTTCCAACGCTGACTGTTATATGGGAGTAGGCCTATATAGTGGACCCAAAACTTGCAAATATGAACTAATTATTATTCAAAATGTTGAAGAGGTACACCGCTGGATTACGAACTCATCCAATCTCTGTCTCCAAGCTAGCTACATCCAAAATTTTAAGTGAATAGAACGAAAATTACGGACTCAAATGTGGGTCAACCAACTTATATCAACGGCAGTTTTTATCTTGAACGAGTTACCCAATTTGAATATGCTAGGAGTCTTCGAAATTCATCTCGATCAATGCATTTCATAAAGATGCAGGCCTGTATGTTTACAAACACCGGAGATACTCGTGTCTGCACGCACGCACGCGCGCGCGCGCGCGCGCCAAATGTGCGTTCAACAGCGCGGTTAGCGTAGCCGCTAGGCATGACGTAATTTTTGTCGTGTTATTACACTGTCAGAGTCTGATGTGTGCCCGCCTGTGTGAGTCATTTGCATGCTACGTAACGTGCTCCGACCAGCCCCATCTCAAAGTCTACCGTATTTTCAATCAGAATAAACAAAAACTTCCAATTAGGCACACAAATATGGGCGGGCCCAACCAGTCTGGTTGTCTCCCTCGATTGCTGTGCAAAGCGGAGCGAATCGAGGGAGACAACCAGCGTGGAAGGAACCAGCAAGAGGCTGGCATAGGCCGATCCTTATCTGCCTTGATTCGGGGCCTCATGCGGATCAATACTTTCCACTGCGCAATTGTAATTGGGCCGACGTCGGCCGCCGTTGGCACGTACACGTCCGTGTGCGGGCCAACGTCGGCCGACGCTGGCGCGATGGCCTTCTGCGCACTAGGTTCTTGCAGATGTGTTCAGCTTACTTTCCCTGCACTGTAGGGGTAAATTATTATTATTATTATTATTATTATTATTATTATTATTATTATTATTATTATTATTATTATTATTAAAAAGCGCATTGTATCCTCGAGATTTATTTCGGATATGTGGTTCTGGGCTGACACACAAGCGAGCTGGATGAGCCGAGGCAGATTTGTTGAGGATTTGTCACTATCTTTGAAGGCTTTGGGCACACAGCCGACCTCTTCAGTCGTTCATGCCGGCACTGAAGTGATGAAAAAACAACAACCAATCAATCCCTGTAAGCTGCAGGAGCTCATACAAATCTATGCTTTTATTTGCGTTGTTTGGAAGAGGCCCTGGATGAGCGCCTTGGCTTTAGAATTGTCCTGTTCTTTCCGGTGATTGCTTTTTGCATCCCTGTTTGTCTAGAGGCTGGTGGAGTTGTAGGCTTTTCTATTCCGATGAGCGAAAGGTCTTGGGGCAGACGCCATTTTTAGTCGCCCCGCGAAACCGTTGTCAGCAGGCTAACCAAGGCGGATGTCGGCCCGAGGACCTTTTGCATCCAGGATCCCTATCATCATCGCTGTACTTACGAGCAAAAGAAACGCGACGTTTTTGGAAACATCGGTGTTTCCGATGAAACACTAAGTGCTTCGGACGGTTCCAAAAATGTCGCATTTGTTTTGCTCATCGGTATACCATGACCTCTCCTGCTATAGAAAGGTGAAAGACAGCAAGTCTGTTTTTGAAAAAAAAAAAAAAAAACAATCACCACCGAGATTTTCATTGTAATAAAATAAAAAATGTCGCTTTTCGCAAAATTGCCTTCCTAGGGCAGTCTATCACGATCATCTTGGTCTACAATACTCAAAACATCCCGCGGATGCAATTATCCATTTTTTAAAAATATCCTTTTAGATTTATATCACAGTTCTGGAGACAATCGACCATGATAGTTCAAGAGGGGTGTCAGAATATTTTGACACTACCCTTGAACTATCGTGGTCGATGCCCATCCTGACCTAAAGTGTCGGGGGCTTATGTGATGAGCGAGCGGCCGGACCTGCAAGTAGCGTAGAGCTTCCCCAGTCGTCACGCGCTTGACCCGCGTCTCTTTTTCCGTTCTCTTTTTCAGGTGACCAACATCTTCATCCCAGTCATCATCCTCACCTACTGCTACTCGCGGATGTTTAAGGAAATACGCGCCCACTCCAAGCGCCTGTCTGAAAACACCACCTTAGAGCAGGACATCATCCTGGCTCAGCAAAAGAAGGTCACCATCACCCTGTTTATAGTGCTGATCGTCTTCGTGGTCTGCGTGCTGCCTTTCCATCTCTATGCCACCTACGTCACAATACATCAGGACAAACACTTCTCTCCTTACCTCAGTCCTGTGGTGAGGTGGTTTGTGTGTGTGTGTGTGTGTGTTTGTGTGTGTTTGTGTGTGTTTGTGTGTGTGTGTGTGTTTGCGTGTGTGTGTTTGCGTGTGTTTGTGTGTGTGTTTGTGTTGTTATTGTTGGGGGTTTTTCCCCTTCATTGCCGAGAAAAAAGTGAACATGATCCAACTGCAAAATTGCAAGAAACATAGATCTTCGCTCGTGAGGATCTACGCCTCTTGCTGAGACCAATTTGTATCCATGTGTTTTGGACGGTGTTGGCTTTTGGTCGTTGAGTGAACCAAGATTTCAAAAACAAAAATGTGGGAAAGTGTTAAAAACAATCGTGATAAAGAAACGTTATTCAATAGTTTCGAACACCATCAAGTATGTCCCATCTAACCATTTAACGAGCTGACACACCATTCAACAGGATTTGGTTGAAACCCTTCTCTGCCTGTGATCACGAATTTCGCGTCTGAAACGACATCACACTGACCGACATTCGCGTGAAGAACACACATGTAAATGGGACAAAATTAGGCGTACAGAACATAAGATTAACCAGATGTAAATGGGACAAAATTAGGCGTACAGAACATAGGACTAACAAGATGTAAATGGGACAAAATTATGCGTACAAATCATAGGACTAACAAGATTTAAATGGGACAAAATTAGACGTACAGAACATAGGACTAACAAGATGTAAATGGGACAAAATTAGACGTACAGAACATAGGACTAACAAGATGTAAATGGGACAAAATTAGGCGAACAGAACATAGGACTAACAAGATGTAAATGGGACAAAATTAGGCGAACAGAACATAGGACTAACAAGAGACATAAATCCTCGTGAGCCCCCGCGACTGTGGGGGCTCATGAGGGTTTACGTCTCTTGCTTTTTGATATCGTTGGCCTTGCCCTGGCAGTGAAAGGGTTGTAGAATAACGCTAGACGGCGGGCCCTAAGCTATTCTTGCACCAGCCTTGCACCGGCATGGTCAGTCTTCCTTTTTAACTAGTCTGCAGTCTTCAGAATACAAGTCCTGGATTCGGAATCTCAGAGCTCACTGTGTTAACCCATTCAGCCCTGAAGCACTACATCAGGAGATGGATCGACCATGGTAATTCATGAATATATATATACACTGGTATGAGAGAGGGGGAGAGGGAGGGAGAGAGGGGGAGGGGGGAGAGGAGGGGGGAGAGAGGAGGGGGGAGGAGGAGGAGGAGAGGGGGAGGAGGAGGGGGGGGGAGGAGGAGGAGGGGGGGGGGGAGGAGGAGGGGGGAGGGAGGGAGGGAGGGAGGGAGATTGTATGTGTGCGTGTATGTACGTTTGTGTGTGTGCACATGTGGGGCGGTCCGTGGCGCAGTGGTTAAGGCGCCTGCCACCAATGCTAAAGGTGCGAGGTTCGATTCCGGGTTCCGGCGTCGGAATTTTCTCCTCTAGTAAGTGTCACGGCCGTTAATTTCGGGCGGATCGTCGGGGGTTCTTTCTCAGGGTACTCCGGCTCTTCCTCCCCCTACACTTTGGTATCAGTTTCTGCCAACTAAATAAAAATTTCAAATACAAACGATTTCCAAATTATACAACTTCAGTAGCTCGCTTGAGCTTTCCCTTAGCAACACGTGAATGTTCTGTGTTTACGTACAGTGTGTGAGTGAATGCGTGTGATTCACGTGAGCGTGCTTGTTGGGTTCAGTTCGCGGCTACATTCTGCGCATTGAGTTATATTATAAATATGAGAAATGCGCCATATAAATACCATGTAATAATAATAATGTGATCAGAGAGAGAGAGAGAGAGAGATTGTATGTATACGTGTGTGTGTGTGTGTGTGTGTGTGTTTGTTTCAGTGCGTGCGTACATGGATGTGTGTGTTCGAGCGTGAATGTGTTCTCGTATGAGTTTGATTGTGCGTCATCTTCAATTAAGAAACCGTTTTATCTCAGCTGTTCCACTCAAGTGGGCAGGCTAGTAGATTCAATTAATCCTTTCTATGCCTAGCAACACAAACACCCCAACTGCAAGAGGCAAAGAACCTCATAAACCCCAGCAGATGCAGGGAGCTGCTGATGTTCTTTGCCTCTAGCTGACCCTATTCATATCCGTGTTGCTTCGTTTGATGGGTTTCCAACTTTATTTCGTTGTTCAATCTGCACTGCTTTCAAGGACGTAATTTTGAGTATACCGACAGTAAAGGACTTGGTCGTAGGTCGTCTGCTTCATCAAATGTCATTTGCAGGAGTGAGACGTGTTCGATTTTTGATTAAGTCTGGCAGGGTCAGATGTGGCTGCTCTTCAGTTGCATTAATGTCTTCCTGTCAACTGCAGCAGTTCCTTGAAAGGGGGAGGAGGGAGGTGAGAGGTCATGGGCTTTGGGAGCTCACAAACCACATCATGGGGCATTGGGATAAGAAAAGGTTTAGTGCGGGATGGGCAGACGTGTTTCGTTATAAGAACACTTGTGTACTGGTCTGTGATTTTGGATCTTACGGCCAAAGGTCGTAAGATCTATCACAGACCAAATTACATTTGCTGTTTTCTGCCAAACTCGCATGGGTTTACTTGAAGTCTGCTTTCTTCGGAGTACCACCGACATGGTCTTTGTGCTGAGACAGCTTCAGGAGAAGTGCCGCGAGCAGAACAAAGGACTGTACGTAACGTTTGTCGACCTAACAAAAGCGTTTGACACTGTGAGCAGGCAAGGTATGTGGCAGATCCTGGAGCGACTAGGCTGTCCCCCAAAGTTCCTCAACATGATCGTCCAGCTCCATGAGGACCAGTAAGGCCAGGTCAGACTAAACGGTGACCTCTCAGAACCGTTCCCATTCGCAATGGCGTGAAGCAAGGCTGCGTGCTGGCACCGACCCTCTTCACCATCTTCTTCAGCATGATGTTGAAGCAGGCCACAGTGGACCTCGACGATGACGACGCAGTGTACATCAGGTATCGTCTCGATGGCAGCCTGTTCAACCTCGGACGACTGCAGGCCCACACGAAAACCCTAGACCAACTGATTCGTGAGCTGCTCTTTGCTGATGACGCTGCCCTCGTTGCACACACAGAGAGAGCCTTGCAGCGCATTACGTCCTGCTTCGCAGATGCCGCCCAGCTCTTTGGACTTGAGGTCAGTCTGAAAAAGACAGAGGTCCTTCATCAGCCGGCACCCAAGGAAGAGCATCGCCCTCCCCCCACATCACCATCGGCGAGTCCGAACTGAAGTCTGTACACCAGTTTACCTACCTTGGCTGCATCATCACGTCAGATGCCAAGCTGGACAAGGAGCTGGACAACAGGCTGGCAAAAGCGAACAGTGCTTTCGGGCGACTATTCAAGCGGGTGTGGCACAACCAACAGCTGAAAAAAGGCACCAAGATCAGCGTGTACAGAGCTGTCGTCCTCACCACCCTGCTGTACGGTTCCGAGTCCTGGGCCCTCTACCGCAGCCAACTACGACTCCTCGAACGCTTTCACCAGCGCTGCCTGCGTACCATCCTCAGCATTCACTGGAGTGACTATGTCACCAACGTCGAGGTCCTTGAACAGGCGGAAACTGTGAGCATCGAGGCTTTGCTGCTGCGGACACAGCTTCGCTGGGCGGGGCACGTCTCCAGGATGGAGGATCATCGCCTACCCAAGATCACTCTGTTCGGCGAGCTCGCCACTGGACACCGAGACAGAGGGGCACCAAAGAAGAGATACAAAGACGGTCTCAAGAAGTCGCTTAGTGCCTGCCAAATCGACCACCGCCAGTGGTCTTCGCTTGCTGCGGACCGTGACACGTGGCGCTCCACCATTCACAAGGCAGCCGTCTCCTTTGAGGACTCTCGCAGAGCTAACCTTAAGGACAAGCGGCTCAGAAGAAAAAACAGAGTTGTCGTAACTCAGAATCCTGACCAGACCTTCCCCTGCAGCCACTGCGGTCGAACCTGCCTGTCCCGGATTGGCCTCCGCAGCCACGAAAATGCCTGCAGACGACGTGGGCAAGCCCTATAGAATCTTCGTTCGCGAAGTCAAGCCAAGGCTTTCTTCAGGAGGTCCCATGTCAGATTTTTTTAAATGATGAACGGGTTTGTTGTTGTTGTTTTTTTTTTTTTTTCCCACTTTGCTGCCTCCACAACAAAAGTTTTGTTTCGCCAAACTTCCATTGTCGATTTCTTTTTGTTGCATCGGAGTAAAATATTGCTGGATCTGGATCTGACATTGCGCTCTTTTATGATAAACGAAATCAGCAGCTGTCTGTTTGACAAAATCTATATCGGGGGAGAGTTTGATTTTTTGTTTGTTTGTGAAAAATCATCACATAACTTTCCCACGATATCGATGTCCAGATCGTGCCCAGTGAAGTCAAAAGACAGCGAAGTCGTAAAAAGCGAGATTTTTTATTGTAATAGAATAACATCTTGCTTTTCTCCCAAAAAAGTAACCGACTCCATTTTGCCTTCACAAGGTAGAGATAGCATCAGTCATCGCTTTTATTGCATTATTACACTATATGTGCTGAGGAGCAAAAGAAATGCGACATTTTGGGAATCATCGGATTTTTAAAATATCGCATTCCTTTTGCTCCTCAGTATATATTATATATAATATTTTGTTTTCCTGTCTGTGTGTTTCAGGCGTATGCGTTTCTGTACTTAAACAGCGCTTGCAACCCTATAATATACGCCTTCAGAAGCCCGTCTTTTAGAGAAGGATACAAGGAGATTCTGTGCCAGACACCGCATTACGTCATAAGTGATGGTAAGCCCGTCTGCCGTATGTTATTATTGTATTGTAATTGACTGTGGGAAATCATTTTATTATAATGGCCTTTAGATGTGCTATCAGCTTTAGCATAATACGTTTCATTCGAGGCGTGACGCATTCGGATACGCGGCTTTAAGCCGCGTATCCGAATGCGTCACGTTTCGAACGAGTTTATGTTTCATTTTTCTGTAAACTTTCGTTTTACCGGATTTATTCTATGACTTCCTGGTATTCTCATAGAGTTTTTTCACAGCTTATGTCAGCAGGAAGAGTACAATATTTTACTATTATATTGTTGTATGAATTACTCTCATTGCCGTGTGAAGAAAAAGCTTCCTGATTTTTTTTCGCATAATAACGCGTCAAATCGCCAGAAATAATGTAAGTGTCCTCTTGCAACAAATAATTGTGTGTATACGTCCGCAGGATTCATGTATATGAAATGTTACATTGCACATTGATTCGTTTTCTTCAAGCTGGCAAAATATATCTGTTGCCAAAACATATGAAATAAAAACTGCAATTTCGTGTGAAATACATGTATTATTTTACATGTACTTGCATGGACTGTAATGTGCAGGTCCTATGGGCACATTACGGATTCGTACCGTACACTCAGAAAACAGCTATGTTCGCTCGGTGTCAAGGTGACAAACGTAAAAATTCACCTGCATGTTTTGCCTGAAAACCCGTAGTTCCAGTTTCGTAATCGTAGCATGCATAAACCGCTATTGACTCCCTTGGGCTTGCAGCCTCCGGTAGTGATTACAGAACCGGTGTCAGCACACGCAAGGGAGTGCATTTTATCTCCCGTTGAGTTGCCTTGCGTTTTAGTAGAGGTTTTCTATTTTTGCACAGATATTTTAAAGTTGGTTTACTCATTCTGCCCCAGACACACAACAGCAAGATATGGATTGACCAAGGTAGTTAAAGGGTGATGCCAGAATAGCTTAGCGCCTATGGGCGCCAAGCTATTCTGGCATCACCCTTGAACTATCATGGTCGATCTGTGTCCTGCACTGCAATGCAGTCTTCAGATAACAACGCAAAATTTGTGGAGTTCGGCCTTGGGGTACAATGAGTTAACTCATTCTACCCCAACACCGAAATCCTTAAATTTTGTCGTCCTCTGAAGACTGCATTGCAGTGCAGGACACAGATCGACCATGATAGTTCAAGGGTGATGCCAGAATAGCTTGGCGCCCATAGGCGCCAAGCTATTCTGGCATCACCCTTGAACTATCATGGCCGATCCTTATCTTCCTGTGTTGTGTGTGGGGTAGAACGAGTTAAGACACGCAAACTAATATTCGTCGTGCCGAACTTCTATTTTCGTGTCGGATTGTGCTAATTGCACGCCTGCAGCCTAAGGTTTAACCTAGTGATAAACTCTTGTTTCTGATTAGGCTCTAATTAGCTCCTCGTGCTAACGTATGCGTGCGTTCAAAGACATACTAATGAAATATTCAGCCAAACGCGTCAATCATACATTTAGCCCGGGAAACCACCCTCAATTTGAAGCACAGTAGGTTCCGACCATGGTCAGCAGGATGACTATATTCTCGTGAGCCTGCGACTGCAGGGAGCTATGGGAATCTTTGTCTCTTGCTGATGGGGCTATAGGTGGTACTGAGATGCTCAAGTTAGTAATCCACGGACATGCCCTCTAGATTTCCCTGCTGAGGAAATAGGTTGTTGAATTGCACGCCACCGATATAGTGCGTAACACACGAACATCTCGTGAACTGACAAAAGGTCCACCGCCCGGCGTCGGCTGCATTCGCCGTCGCTTACTGGATATTTCAGTGGCATATAATCCTGACTGTAATACAACTCTTTATCAAAGTCGGATGAGTAGGACATGACAACCAGTACTGACAACGTAATTCTCATTAGTTCCTTCCAAGTCTTACACTTGAGCACGGATAATAATAGCGGATACTCATGGAATCTTACACAACACCTTCTGTCTAATTGTTCCTACATCTGCACGCCAGTAAAGCTGTTTTGACTTCGCTAGTGTGCTATGTACACTCGTGTTCATTTACTTTGAAAAGACAGAAGCACTGTTGTTGCGCCGGCGTATAGCCGCAACATGTCAGCGATCGACCCCAGCTATCAACTATTCCAACAGGAAATACGCGAGCAAAGATTGATATCACAGCCGCAGGAATTTTTTTTCAAGCTGAACGCAAACATTTTTGGTGAGAAAATTTCCAGAGCTGTCGAGAAGAAGCAAATCCAGATGGTGAAAAAAAGAAGCGTGGCAACAGTTTTCTGAGAAACGCGTTGCCATTTAGAAGAAAATGTTCTGCGCCCGGCGGCCTCCCCGGAGGTCTTCGTTGTTCAGGTAGCACTCATCACGTTCGTCTTTCTCCACAAATTGACCCTTTTCATCCCGATACACCACTGCTTGAAATTATTTTTACTTTCTCGTTCAAGGTTGATGCCAGAATAGCTTGGCGCCTGAGGTGCCACGCTGTTCTGGCACGACCCATGAACTAAAATGGGTGATCTATCTCCTAATTTGTAATGTTGCCTTCTTAGGACAATAAGCAACATTTAAAAAAAAAATCAGCCAACGGATGTAATGTGTCGAACAGCCTGTGCGCCACATCTCCATCTCTCCATTTAGACGGAGGTTCATGAACAGATCAGTGCCGATGGAACGAGCAGCAACTCAGAGTTGCATGATCGTGAAGCACCCCTAGAGGACTGCTTGGAGAGGCTTTAGTATAATCAGGCTAGAAGTAGCAAGAACTAGCGTTGTGGTGCATATCCTGCAACCTGCTCATATTGTTGGTAGACGATTTTTTAAATGTCAGACATTTGGCGCTTTTGAAGTGTGAGGGTACAACCCATGTCTCGCTGTCTTCACTGCTATTTTGCCCGCCTTACAAAAATTAATGTAAACTGGTCTATTACTAATACTATTCGCAGGCGGCAGAGCACAGCTCATTGTTATTTTATAACAGTACTGAGTATTTGTAGAAACTAGGCAGTCGGTTCTCAGCAGCCTGTGTGCTGCCTTACACCCCGTCAAGATTTGTGGTGCCGGACATTTTTATGGGGTGATAAATCGGGGCCGAACGGTACATTCTACGTCACTGATTGATGTAGCCTGGGATTATCTTAACTGACAGGAACTCTTGAATACCACGAACGGGTACCGCAAACGGTCCTGTCGTTTCCTGTTCTTGACTTTCATACAGAACTTGTGGCACCATTGAGTCCATAGTTACTACGTTCCCGTCCTGGTTACTAATTCGGGTTGCTATGCACAGCGACAGTGTGCATATTGACACGCCTAGCCGCTGTAGACTGACAACCCCAACCCCTGACTGTGGAAATAGGGTGTACATGTAGCCAGCAAAAGATTTAGAAATTTCACGAGCTCATCTATATCTGCAGTGCTCGTTAGATTCTACGTCGCTTAGATATGAAATCATATGTACTGACACATCTGGGCGCCGAAGCGATAAGATTGCGGACGACAGTTTCGTCCGGGTATTACAAACGGGAGAGAACTCTCCAGCCCCTCGTGTCACTGGTTCAAGATTACATTAGCCCTCTTGTTGTCGGTCTAGAGTCTGATTTTCAGGACAGATTAACTCATGCAACTCCGACACGACAAGACATGGAACGAGCGTGACGATAGTTAAATGGTTGTGTCAGAAGCTATTCTGGCACAACCCTTGAACATCGCGCTCGTTGTTTCAGACGTATACAGTCTCGGGGCAACTTAAATTTGCGCTTAAGCCTGAGCGAATGTGTTAATCCGTAGTAGCGCGAGGAAAAGGCTGGAATATGAAAGATAACTGCTCTCGATCAAGTAAAAGGCGGGCAGACGGTGCCACTGCAAACAAGTTTGGTACTAACCATTAGCTTTCTGATCGATCTGATCGATCTAGACGGCACTACATTTAGCACTAGAAGAAAAAGAGTTAACCCATTTAGCCCTGACACACTACAGCAGGAAATGGGTCGACCATGATAATTCAAGGGTAGTGCCAGATTAGCTTGGCGCCTGTCGGCGCCAAGCTAATCTGGCACTACCCTTGAATTATCATGGTCGATACATCTCCTGCAACAGATGCATAGTCGTTAGATGACGCCTCCAAAATTTGGCGAAAATACGTGCGTCGGGCTGAATGAATTAATGAGATAATTAACCTCCCATGTTGAAGGTCTGTTGTTTTATAACATGACTTTCCTACGAGTAATGCCTGTCATTGTGATCATTCTCGCTGTTTCATTGTTGTTTTACAGCGAATTCGCACAAACAAATTAATATCCCTAATAGCCAAGGACATCGAGACCGCTCTTTCTGCGCAGGCGTAATTTCTTTCCGGATTAGTTTGCAAAGCGTGAGAGTGACATTGCATAAGGAGCCTGGCAGAAGGGATGTAGCAACGGATAAAAACCTCTTCGGTCGGATTTCGTTGTGTTTGCAGAAAACTTCTGCAATCCTGCCATGAGCTCCACTCATATGAGGAGACATAGATCTTCATGAGTGGCGCAGTCTGCGAGGTTCAGGATCATGTCTAATGCCGTGAAGTTGTAACCCTTTGGCTGTTTGTAGCGGGGTTTGTTTTTTTTTTTTTTTTTTTGTCGCGATGATTCCTGCCGGAATCATCGCGACAAAAACCGCTACAAACAGCCAAAGGGTTAACCATGCTCCATAATGCCTCAGGAATGTGGTAAAAGTGGCATTGAATGCCCCTTGTACTTTACATTGAGTCAAAATAGTCAACATCAAGAGGATGCGATCAACTTCAGCTGAAACAGAAAATAACCAGGATTTTTTTTAATAAGTAGGTCTACAAACAAACAATAAAGACTTTTGAAATGCCGAGAGAAAATGTCACCCCCCAAAAAAAAAAACAACGGTACAAGACAATAGGGAAATAAATGATGTCAGAATGACAAACGACATCTCATAAAATAGTTAGCAGTTATTCCTAGATGTTATAGTTAGGTCGCTTGTAAGACTTTAAGTTTGATTGCATTTTTTGTATATCGTTTATTCAATTTATTTCAACAAATATTGGAACCATTTTCTTTTGCGTCGTTTATTCTTCTTGTGCACAATATGTTCGATCAAATTTCTTCTTTTTTTTTTTTTTTTTTTTTTTTCTGTAGTGACCCTGACTTATTGACGTGTATACAATATTGATGAATTGTGTCAATTCTTTCTCCGTTTTGAGTTTTCGGGAATGAAGCATATTCTCTCAGGTATAACTATATACTAGACACCTTGATTCTCAGTGTTACTTTTTAAATCTTGTACTCACCAACCTGTAGTCTTGATTGCTGAATAGATTGGAAGTTGGAATGTTAAGTTGTTGTGCAGAACTGTCTAAACAATTCTTGACGGTGCAAATACCGTAAATGTTACACTTGTAATCACTTCGATATACTCTACCTGGATGCTTGCCAGTTCCTACGTATGGGTGAATTTATTCTAACAAAGTTTGTGTGTATATGTCAGTGTCAAATGTATGAATTTCTAAATGACACTCGTGTATACTCGCCCCACATATGAGACCCGCAACTGTTGTTTTATTAACTCATTCAGCCCCGACACGCCACAGCAAGACATGGCTCGAGCATGATAGTTCAAGGATGGTGCCAGAATAGCTTGGCGCCCATAGGCGCCAAGCTAATCTGGCACCACCCTTGGAACTATTATGCTCGATCGGTCTCTGTAATAGAGCCCTTCAGACGGCAGCCTGAAAATTTGGGGATTTCGGTCCTGGGGCAGAATGTGTTAATACGTTCTTGAACTTTATTTGATGATATAGCTGTTCTGTTTTGTTTTTTTGTGTTGATTTTAACGATTCCGACATTTTTTAGTTTTATTCTTTTTATTTTGAATGTTTCTTCTCGGTGACTATGTACACGGTTTCCAGTCACACAGATTGTCATAACAATATGCACGGTTTTTGTGTTAGTTACCTGGAGTGGTTATTTGCAGGAAGAAGTAGGCATGGTGCACGGTGCCCCGAGTCGTACCACCTGCGGTCCACCACTACCTAACTTCTCTCCCTTCCTCAGGTTTCTAACGTCTCTTTTCTAACACATTGTGCACTCGATGGCTCGTCCGTGCTGCACGTGTAGTTACAGAGTGCTCGATTTATTTTAAGATAAAGGCGCTTAGAATAATAGCAGTAATTGATCGAGTGTTTTTTCTTTGGCCAATTCTTATGAAGTCGGATTTAACATTTATGTATTATCGGTGTTTGGTATTAACCTTTGGGTTCAGTCGGTTTACTAAATATAATTCTTTGGTATGCATATAATGCTTAATTTTATACATAATTGTTATGCTTTGACCATCAGTTTAAAGTTTTAATTACATCTTCATTCTAATTTCAACAATAGAAGTTGCTAATTTTGATTTACAAATGTCCTACTTTAACTCTTAAACTCCCGGAACTAAATGACTTCCATTCTCTAGAGTTTAAGAGTTAATATTAGCCCTTTGGCTGTCGGCGGCGTTTTTTTTTTCGCGATGATTCCTGCAGCCCTGCCAAAGGGTTAAGATGGTCGGTTCCAGATAATAAACTGCTAGTTTATCGATGGAGGCGAGAAAGTAAGCCTGGCTGTCGTCCTCACTATTGATGTTCGGATCGGTAGTGTCGGTCACAGCAAAATAAACACAGAAAAGATTCTTTTCGTGTAATGCATGTAAATGTTCCACTACAATCACCACTTTCAGTTTGTCGTTTCACGTTTAAGTCCTCACCAAGGAGCAACAATTTACACTAGCTGGTCGATGTAATCCTGTTATCTTATTCGCGACATGCCGCTTATCCGGATACGCGGCATAATGCCGCGTATCCGGATGCGGCACGTCGCGAATGAGTTAACAGCACTCTTCCTTCGTTCACGATGAAGGAATGATGGTCCCGTTTTCAACAGGATTGGTGGACCTGAACTTTAAACTCTTCACACTGAGCCGAGAAAAAAATGAACACCAGCCAACTGCAAGAGTTATAAATCCTCATGAGCCTCCGCAATTGCGGGGGCACATGAGGAACTATGCCTCTTGTTAAAACCACGTTGTACCCATGTTCCTTTGACGTCTGTGGTTTTCGGAAATTGCGAGTAAAATTATTTCAAAAACTCAATCCGCGGCCGATGGCAATGAAGGTAGGAGTTCCTTTAGGCCTGAGACCGACTCTCCAAATTTCAAGGCGTCCTTTGACGAGTATGCAGGAGACAAATTGACCATGACAGTTCAAGGGTAGCACCAGATTACCTTGGCGCCCAAGCTAAGCTGGTGCTACCCTTGAACTGTCATGGTCAATATTTTTCCCGCTCCAGGGTGTCAGGGCTGAATGGCTCCTCCTCCTCCCTCACCCCCCCCCCCCGCCCCCCCCCCCTCACCCCACCGCCCCCACCCCACCACCCCCCCCCCCCTCTCGCCCCCTCCCTGCCCCCATAACGTAAGTTGCTTCGGTACAGCGCATCTACCCATCCAAGAAGCCCGTCTGACAAAGCTGTCTATGCTGACTCGACTCAAAGTCCAGCGAGTTCGCGAAAATGCAGACGCGACAAATTAGGAATTGGTACCGTCCCTGTTGGTTACAAATCAGTGTCTCGCTGGCAAATTCCCTAATTATTCGTATTCCCTATTCCGTGCCATTTGACGCAGATTCAATACCAGCGAGACCCAGCCGTCCAAGTAACATGGATGCAAAGGAGTATCAGCAAGAGGCATAGATCCTCATGAGCCCCCGCAAACGCGGGGGCTCATGAGGATCTATGTCTCTTACAGTTGCATTGTGTTTCTTGGCACTGAAAAGTAAATTGCGTTTTCTTGTAATGGCCTTTGTGAAGTGTTCAGTACCCATACTTGGGTTGGTCAGCTTGCGAGACCGTCGGGACGAAAACAGATAAAGCTCCTATTCTGCGTATAATTATCATGTTTGGAAGCAAATGGGCCTTTGCTAGTTCGTCACTGGTCAAGACAAAATGCAGCTAAGTAAGCAGTAGATCTCAGAACGCGCATAAATTTCTTGTCTATTTCTCGTTAGTTAGGTTTTGTCAGTAGGCCTAAGCAGTAAGACTGTAGGGTACGGGTCTTTTTCAATAAATATGCAGATGTGACTGCTAAACAAGACTGATCCCTCATCTGCATGTAAAACGAGTAATTACGACAGTACAGTGACAGCAAAAGCCAGTATCTCCAGTTTTGTAAAAAGCGAGATTTTCATTGTAATAAATTACATTCTCGCTTTTCACAAACCTCGGACTTACTCTTTTTGCCTTCACGGGGCAGAGTCTAGCATAGCCTTTTCAGTGGGGGAACAAATTTCAGCTCACCTTGTTACTGGTTACGTTTATTTTGTTACGCCATGTATATACTGACGAGCAAAATAAATGGGCAATTTTTTAAATCATCGGAAACACTAAAGTGTTTCCGATGATTCCAAACATGTCGCATTTCTTTTGCTCGTCAGTATACTACCTTATCCCATTCAGCCCTGACGCACAACAGCAGGAGATGGGTCGACCATGATAATTCAAGGGTAGTGCCAGATTAGGTTGGCGCCTTTCGGCGCCAAGCTAATCTGGCACTGCCCTTAAATTACCATGGTCGACCCATCTCCTGCAACAGGTGCATAGTCGTTAGATGGCGCCTCCAAAAAGTGGGAGTTACGTGCGTCGAGCTGAATGAGTTATATGGGGCTTATGTTTTGAAACCTTTTCGACACATAACTAAACGTAACTGATTCAATACTTAGTAGTACAGCCGAGCATTTTCAATCGAGCACTCTGTTACGTGGGCTTTCCTCTTTTCTTTCACTTGGATGGTTCGTTTTTTTGGTGCATGCAAGTTTTATTTTTCCGCGTTTGCGTATTTGCGCTCAACACACTTTGTAGAGTGAGCACTGACCTAACGGTCTATTGCATCTGAGGAACTCCGACAAAAAGCATAACGTGAGCCAACAAAGAGACATAGATCGCCACGAGCCCTAGCACACTTCGCCGAGGACTCATTAAGATCTATGTCTCGTATAGGTGGATAGCTTTCGCTGAAGGAGTGTTAAAGCACGTCGATGTTATGTCTAACTGTCGTGGTGTTGTAAGCACCTTTGGAACTTTTGGCACCCTGCATGATTTCTGTCGTTCCTGGAAATGGTGTTCAGTTGAGAGTGTTTTTGCCTTATTCGTTTTTTAAATCTTGTTTTCTCTTTATCGTGTCGTTTAGTGTTGTTTTTTTTATGGTGAATGCACAAAGTCAGGTGTTTGCACGCGACTCCTGCATTAACCCATTTAGCCCCGACGCACTATAGCTGGAGAGGGATCGACCATGATAATTCAAGGGTAGTGCCAGATTAGCTTGGCGCCTGATGGCGCCAAGCTAATCTGGCACTACGCTTGGATTATCATGGTCAGTCCATCTCCTGCAACAAGTACATAGTCGTTAGGTGACTCCTCCCATATATGGGAAGTGCGGCCTTGGGGTGAAACGGGTCAAATCAACACACCTTTATCCGTTTACATGCTATATTTGGTGATGATATTTGTCAAATGGTGAGTGTGTAGTTAGTTCATATTTAATGACTTGATTACATATTTAAAGGAGTCTGTTGTAATATCAGTGTTCAATGAGCGAAGAGAGCGTCGTGTTGTGTTCTATAAATACCGATAATAAGTGCCTAACAGCCTTTTTTAAAGCTTTAATTTATGAGCGTTTGTTAGCACACTTGCTATCGGTTGCGGTTTTTCTTGCGACGATTCCCGCAACCGACTGCCAGATGGTTCAGTTTTGTTTAACCCTTATCATTCGGAATACACCAGTGTGTGAAATAAGTTTGACTAAAATAGTTCAAGGGTAGTGCCAGAATAGCTTGGCGCCTCTAATCAATTCTGGCACCACCCTTGAACTAAAACCACTGGTCTATGTCCTTATCTGTAAGTACTATAATGTAGCTTGCATATGGCAGTGTACAAATTGGAAGCTTTTAGCCTCAGTATGATATGGGTTAATGCTAGCTGGATACAATATAATTTTGAGACTTTTATGTTTAGTGTTTGATGTTGCTAATAGCTTAAAAGACTGCTATCGTGTTGTGGCTGACGCAGCAATATTGTTGTTTTGAGCTTGAAGCTTAATGTTTTGTGGAGCTGTTTTGTGCCATTCCTGACCTTTTGTAAGTTGTACACAACATAAATCGATAGACATTTTAAACAGACTTATGATTACAGGGTCGGTAAGTTCTATGGG
Source organism: Semisulcospira habei (assembly GCA_036245525.1). Lineage (NCBI taxonomy): Eukaryota > Metazoa > Mollusca > Gastropoda > Semisulcospiridae > Semisulcospira > Semisulcospira habei. The sequence continues at coordinate 295,001,014 of BTPG01000002.1, read as the reverse complement.
TTTTGGGGTTGAACACACAAGTTGTGTTTTTTTCGTCGTTATGTCAGTGTGGTGTGTGGTGTGGTGTCTTGAATTCTTTGACCGTAAGCGGTTAATGCGTCCAGTGTTTCTCCCTCCAGTGCTTACTGATTCATTTGTCAAGGAGAAACAAGGATGGCTTTTCATAGAAGTCGCCTCCTTCACTGCTTTAGAAACTGCGAACACGACCCAACTAGTCCAGCAAGAGGCAGAGAACGCCATTTGCGGGGGCTCATGGCGTTCTCTGCCTCTTGCTGGACTAGCTGGGTCAGGGTGTATGGGTTAGGGTAATTCAGCATTTAATTTGCCATCGTTTCAAAAAAATAATTTGTGTTTGCTGGCAGTGAAAAGATTAACCCCTTGCTGTTGCTGACGTGGCCGTTCGACAGAAAAAGACGCGTAGTCATGTAGCTAGGTAGTGACGTAGTCACGCGTCTTTTTCGCCAAACGGTCTCGTCAGCAACAACCAAGGGGTTGAAGCAAAGTTTGGATCCTCGGGCCTGCTCATACATGTTCGTGTACCATGTACTTCCCCTGTTCATACATGTTCGTGTACCATGTACTTCCCCTGTTCATACATGTTCGTGTACCATGTACTTCCCCTGTTCATACATGTTCGTGTACCATGTACTTCCCTTGTTCATACATGTTCGTGTACCATGCCGCACTTCCCCTGTTCATACATGTTCGTATACCGTCCACTTCCCAGGGACTCGTCCAGCAATGCAGCAGGAAGAAGAGAATCTTACCTGTAAAGGTGACCCTACAGCTTTTCCAGGTGTCAGGCTCTTGCCCAGGTATACCGTTTGCCGTATCACCCCTCCAGGCATGGGTGTCTGGCACATGGTGGCTTGTATCCAGTTTGGGCCTCCACTGCACTCTTGCAATACACTCTTTTGTTTGTGTGTGTTATTTACCTCACTTTAAGACTGTTTGTTTGGTGTGATTTTTTTTTTTGTTTCCTTGGGAGCCTGTGTGGCCCCGTTTCGGTGTGTGTGTCACATATATCACGTACACAATAACTTGGCCTGCATCAAAAGTTGTCGCAAAATCAGAAGCAGTTTGCCAGACCTCAAAACGGTAATGTGAATCTGCAAGGGGAGAGAGTTTGATTTGCACTGTAGATGCGGGAGCGCAGACTTTGCAGCCCACCGTACACCGTGTATAGGGTGAACTACAGCGTGCCTTATTGAAACGTTATAATCGCCTATTACACGATATACGGAGGGCTTTACCCTTTCACTCTCAGCTGACAGGTGACTTACGGAGGACTTCGGCTGCCCGAGTCGGTCACAAAATGGGTTTAACCTTCGCTACCGGTGGAGGGAGGCTGTGTATCTGAACTCTTTGTTAACTCATTCAGCCCGACGCACGTATTTCCCCAATTTTAAAGACGTACGTCATCTAACGACTATGCACCTACCTATTACAGGAAATGGATGGACCAGGACAATTCAAGGGTAGTGCCAGATTAGCTTGGCGCCGACAGGCACCAAGCTAATCTGGCACTACCCTTGAATTATGATGGTCGACCCATCCTGCTGTAGTGCGTCAGAGCTGAATGGGTTAATTTAACTCGAAAGAGCCCCAGCTGTGAAAGGAACGTGAGGCGTCAGCCATGAGGCATAGATCCTTATGAGCCCCCGCACTTGCGGGGGCTCATGAGGATCTATGTCTCTTGCAGTTGGGTCTTGTTTTCTTTTCCTCGGCAGTGAAGTGGTTAACTGAAGGTCGCCAACTGCATGTGCATTTCAAACCGGCCGGTTTTCCCGACTGGCACTGTTTCTGATCTAAGGTCTACTGATTGGTTGAAATATTAGTAAGTGTCGTGCTGTGTAGTAGTTACTACACCGTAGAACGTGGAGCATCATTGTTTACAAAAGGAATGAAAAGCACAATTAACCCATCCAGCCCTGACGCACTACAGCAGGAGATGGATCGACCATGATATCGGCGCCAAGCTAATCTGGCACTACTCTTGAATTATCATGGTCGATACATCTCCTGCAACAGGTACATAGTCGTTAGATGACGCCTCCAAAATTTGGGAAATGATACGTGCGTGGGGTTGAATGAGTTAAGTAATTGTTATAGTGCTTCTATAGATGTTTGATACGCGAATGGTCGGACGCAGGCATACGAATAATTAATACAGTGCTAAATACTACTTTCTTGCACTTGTATTTAAAACTATGAGCAGACGTGCTTTTATAAGAACTCACACTAGATCAGGTAGCTGCTGGAGTTGTGATAACAGCCCAAGGCGCAAAAGGTCGTCGGGTTGATGTCCGCCGCCTTTGGCCCGTGCACGGCCTTACGCGGGCCAACGGCGGCCTCGTTCGGCCCTATGGCCTTTGAGCACCGGGAGTGTGTGCGTGGTTTGTTTCTTTGTCTATTTGTTTAGTCGTTATTTCTTGTTTGAAAGCGAGCTAGCTCCGCGTTACCTGGACGTCCTCTGTGACACAAATATTACAGTCCTATTAAGCAAAGGTCATCGAGTCTTTGTTTCCGTTCCCCGTCTCTGTTATCACAATCATAATTGCACAGATGTGAGAAAAAAAAAAAAAAAAAAAAAACTCTCCTCTTTGTCTGTGCCATCATTTTGTTTGTTTTGTGCGTTTCGTCCTTAATTTTGTTCAGTAAGATGTACGCTGATATGCTTCTTAAACGTAGCTTTGATGAGTATATTACCTTGTACATGTATTAGGCACTTATGTAAGCCCTCTTGATCTATTTTTATATCCTTAATGTTGTGTTGATATGTCTCGCTGTCAGTATTTAGGGGGGTGTGTGTTTGTGTCAATCTGGAGTTTTCTCAGTTTGTGTGGGGTTTCCCCCATCTTTCAGGCAAGCAAGTTTTTAGTGCATGATTTGTACCTATGCGACTACCGTGATAATTGGGTGCCACGTGACGTGCATATTTCTTGTCACGTCTTCAGTCACTGTGCAGTTGTTCAGATGAACAAGTGTCCTTTTACTGTCAGTGGGAGGGAGTTAGGCAACAGTATCATAATTATGTGCGCAAACATAGTTCTACATATTTCACTGCTATCAAACGTCGCTTTTCTTTATGATGGACTATTTCCGGAATGGAAATCAGATGTAGGTCAAAAACTGTGCGTCGTTTAATGTCAACAGTGGATTAAAAACCCGGACAAACATGCGATATCGCATGTTTGTCCGGGTTTTTTAATCCACTGTTTGCGTCAAAGGACGCACAGTTTTTGACTGACCTACTTCTGACTCATCCGGCAGTCGTCTGGCATTGCCCGAGCATTCCATGCTTATGCTTTCTTGCCTCACGCACTCTACGGTTTTGTTTGTTTCACTTCACTACGGCTTTCGTTGCCTTTTCCTTATTTGCATTGGGCGCGTTTCTCTTTTGGTTACGTACGTCAGTTGCGTCGTGAGCTGTCTGCGTGTCATCTGTTTGCCCACAGCTTTCTTGATTCTTTCCTCGCATACGTACGAGTGTGCGCGCGTTGTTCTTGCATTTTATCTCTGTCTAAAATGGTATGAATGTTTCAGCGCCCCAACTGCCGTGCACCCGAAGGCACTACTGTGTCATGAAACCAAGCCTCTG